>PVIJ01014850.1:0-38900 GCA_004024925.1 Scalopus aquaticus
TATAGTCCTGTTATAAGTGAAACCATTCGATATTTTTCTCTTTCTTTCTGGCTTATTTCACTGAGTATGATCCCCTCTAATTCCATCCATGTCGCTGCAAATTGCATGTGTTTATCTTCTTTGAATGCTGAATTGTATTCCATTGTGTATATGTATCACATCTTCTTGATCCAATCATCTATTTTTAGATATCTGGGTTGCTTCCATACCTTTGCTATTGTGAACAGAGCTGCAATGAACATACGGGTGCATGTACACCTGTGAGGATGGCACACATTAAAAATACAGGCAACAACAAATGCTGGAAAGGATGTGGAGAAAAAGGAACTCTTCTACACTGCTGGTGGGAATGTGAACTGGTCCAATCATTATGAAAAGCTGTATGGCGGTTCCTCAAATTGCTAAAAATGGAACTTCCATACGACCCAGCAATACCACTTTTGGGAATCTACCCAAAGGACACAAAAACACTAACTCAAAAGGATACATGCAACTGACTCTTTTTTTCATGGACAAAGACTACCGCAAATAGCCACTGACCTTAATCATAATAATCTAAGGGGGGAGACTTCCTGAATCCCTGGGAAACTGGCTAGGTATTTTGTTTACTACTAATTAGAAAAGTGAACCAATACTCCTCATCTTCAAATCGTAAAAATGATTTAATTGTTTTTATAAAAATGCTCATTATAAAAAATTTAAGCACTGCTTAAAGGTACAATGAAGTCAGCAACAAATAAACCAAATGCGTTGTTTATATTTGGTGGGTAAACAGCATTCCAGACACTCCCCACATACACATGCAGAGGTAGAGGAACAAATAGAGTAATTTTATTACACTGGAATCCTAACAGCATGTGGTTTCAAAAACTTTTATTTGAATATAACATAAACAAAAGAAGTGAAAAATCAAATGAATTGCAGATCTATGTTTGTTTACCTCAAGAAAAGTTACTACACACTATCTCCAAACTTAAAGTGAAGAAAATTATGAAAACTATTATGTAGAATCATTATGTTCTTTAAAACTGGCATGCTAGATAGGATGAATGGATTTTCTAAACCATTCTTTATAATTTTATTATTATAAAAATATATAGATGCATAGTAAAGAAATCAACTATGATGAGAACTTAGTTCTTAGGTGAAAAAGTGAAAGTCATGTGCCTCTCCTTCCCCGACATCCCCCTGTGTTCTCAGTCATTCCCTGTGCATTGATGAGAATACACTTGTGCAGACCCCTATGAAGGTACATAGTTTTAAAGCTTTGGGTTTGTTTTTTTTCACTGTAACAATATATCTTGGACAGTTTTCTGTTTTGACAAAAATAGCAAATAATAATGGCTGGCATGATTGAGTATTCATTATGTGCCACTCTTCATTTCAGGTTTCAAAAGTATTGACTCACCTAATCTTCAGAGCAATCCTGCAGGGCCAGAGAGAGGCTAAGCCACGCAACATCACGTGCTGCCTCCATAGCCCCGTTGAGAAGGGGTGAGAAAGAGCTGGAAGGCATGTTGTGTACATTTTGCAAAAAAAAAAAAAAAAAAAGTGTATGTGCTCTGTCACCTCCCATCATTGAAAGGAAAGGGCAGAAAGGTGAGAAGGGCCTAGAAAATTGACAAGCACGAGAGCATGGCTGTGCGCTCCAGCAGCGGCCTGTGTGTGTGTCCCTCGGCATACAAGTGGAGAGCCAAAAACACTTTTTCTGAAACTGGGCAGAGGGAAGGGTGGATAGTAAGAATTTCCAGGAAGCTCTACCGCAGCAATAGATTACCCAGGACTGAACATGATTGCTTTCCTACTATTTGCAAAGAATGGTTGCTTATATTCCCCACAACACAGAGATCTGAAGAGGTCCACCTATCTCTTTTCCCTGCCTCCACTTCCAAACCCTTGGGTATGTGATACTTGTAGGTTTTTATGCTGTTCAGGGGATGAAAGTCAAAGCCTTATTATGGCTTATGCACAGGCATTTCTGAGTGTGGCTCTGCCTTCCCGTCGGCCCTTGCTCACTCCAAGCAGAACACACAGGCCATGCATGTGATATGGTTATTGCCAGGAGTGTTTCTTCCCTTTCTTCAGATATTCTATAGCTCTGAGCTCCAGGGTTTTATAAAGAGGTCCACACCCTGAGTTCAGTCAAACTACCCCTGGTCTCCTGATCTGACTCAACTCCTGTACTTTCCTGATCCCAGTAAAACCATATTCATCTTTTTAAAATTCAATTTGTAGTTAGAATTCAATTAATATTCATTAACCTTTTCAGGCTGTAAGTTCCATCAGAGTAGGAATCATGTTGGATGTTGCTCGGTGTTATATTCATGCCAGAGCCAACAGCCTGGTACAGAGTGGACGTCAAATTCATATTTTTAGAATATATATACATATGAATGAATGAATGAATGAATGATACTTTCCGAGGCTTCTGAGGAGGATGCAGCATTGTCACCTTGGATCACTGAAGCTTGCATTTGTATGGGAGAGTAACTTTATAGTCAACTAAGATCAGCAGACTCGATGGTAGAAATCATGCAGACTGATGGGCTATAAAAGGGGCATCTAAAGAGGTCCACACCCTGTTTGCCCTCCAAGAAATGATAACAGAAGAATGAAAACATAAATGAACCTAAGGCATGTACATTAACTTCATCTTGATGTATTTTTCCTGAAAAAATATCACGGAAAATTGACAAGCTGTTTAGGAGTGGGCCACTATGTTATTCCTTCAAAGCTACAAACAACTTCTCCATCTTTAATTAGGAGCAAATGGAGCCCGACAAATACCATGCAACAGATCTTCATCTCTCAAATAATTAGCTTCACTGTTAAGGGAAATTACTTGATTGCCTCAAGTCTATTCTTGCATGTTTCAAGCCAAGACAATAATACCACTAAGGAATATAACATTCCATTTAACTATTTATTCATTCAACAAATATTTATTGGATTTCTACTATGTGCCAGGCACTGAGTTAGGTATATCATTATTTGCCCACTTACTCAAAGGAAATGGGAAACAACTAAAACTAAGGCTTTTTCAAAGCCCGAGACAAAAAAAGACCCACTTAAGTGTGGAAATGAAGACTCTTGAGCATCCCTTAGATTATTTTAGGCCATGGGGTGAGTCCACCCTTCAAGTACCAGCTATACCATCTTGGAAGGAAAACGGTGAGGACAGGTTATCATCGAGCTGCTATGTATATGCCATATTTAATATTCTCCACGTCATGTCAAAACAGCTTGAGGCACTTATCAGAGGCTAAAAGGATGCTGCTTCCTGCACCTTGATGGCAACAAGAACCACACACTGTACATCATTAAAATATACCAAGTACAGATATTGGTACCCTAGTACCCTACTCTCTCAGAGATGATAAATGACCAGTAAATGAATCCAAGCTGTATTTTGTAGAATGTTTTTTCTTTTTGAAGCTGAAATGGGTCTTGTTTTAAATAACATTCTACCGATGCCAAGAAAAGGCAAGGGAAAGAGAAGGAAATTAATGAGCAAGTAAACATATATTTTTCAGCTGTAAAAACCAGGGCTATTACTGAGGGTTATTACTGAGGTATGACTGTAAGAAAGAAAAAATGATTCTGATTACTTTCTAGTGTCCCTTACCACATCCGTTTATTTGAGAGAACAACTCAGGAGAGACAGCAAGAAGCCTGACACAGATGGTTTCAGTCAACAGGGTCATTTTCATAAGGTCTGGAGACTTTATAAGCTCCTTGTCCATGGTTCCTGATGGAGGGTGTGCCTACTGCCTGGAACCTGAGTCATGGACAGGAAAAGGGTCACCAACCTCGCTGAGTGCCCGCAAGGCAGCCCCAGCCTCTCTGATCTCCAGCTCAGCCCAGTTTCGCACTACAGCTCATGATGTGAAGCCACATGGGTGCTTCACAACCACATGGGTGCATGTATGTGGGCCTGTGTGGGCACACACACACATACAACACACCCACCCACACCCACCCCAGGCAATTTATCTCCCATTAACAACTCGCTTTTGCCAATTATATACATTTGTGGAACTGTAAAAATATTTCTTCTCCATCTTCAGTGCACGCTTATTGCTTATGTTTTATAGACTCTATAAGCCAAGTTGAATTAAATATTATTTGCAATTCAGTTGCGTGGGGGTGGGAAGGTTGGATCATTCTAGAAAGATTTTAATTAAAAACAGCTGTTGAGTTTAGCTCAAGAAAAGAATGTGATAGTATTAAAACATAGTGCTGCTGAATTGACCACAAATAAGAGGCTGTCTATATAGAAATTAGATGAAATCCATATTCATACAAAATAATTGCCTCAGTAGTCTCCCCAAGGTGTTGATGTAAATGGAATTTCTTGTTTCTCTTGCTCTCTAGATGTAGTTGCTCAGCTGAGGTGGTTAAAGCAAGCTTCTGTATGGTCTTCACGGTCACTGGCATGAAACTGCAGCCTTGACTGGAGATGTGACTGCGATGTTAATGATTACAGACTTGCTCTAAGTATCAAGGATTTCTGAACTTCAGTCTGAATTAGTAACAAAGAACTGATATGTATATACTGAATTTCATGATTCTATCAATTTCAAGTTCAGCTCTTGAAATGATCCCCAAGTTGGTGGAGAAATAGGAATGGATGGAAGGAGAAATCTCACATAGTTCCATGTGAGTTACATTACCTTACAGCTTCATTTTGCCAATGTAGAAAGAGTTTTAAGGCCTAGATTTATCTCTGAGCTTCAAGATGTCCACTGAGAATTATTGCAAAACTCTGATAGCATAATGGATCTTAAATTTCACATTTATTTCAGGATCACCATTAAAATAATTAACTAAAATCATACCTGGCTTAATCACTTGGAATAAAATATGCTCCTTTCAAAACTTTCATAATGCAACTTAACTCCAATAGTTTTTCACCATCTAAGTATTCTTCTGCTTTAGATTTTGACTTGGTAATAAAACTTTTAAAAAAGGCTACCAGGTTGGAAGGAGATATTACCTGGGAGGAGATTGATGCTATGAGATCTAGAAGGAAAAATATTTAGACTCTTTGTCACGTTGTTATTGAAAAGACTTAACTCTGAAGAGATTAGAAATGTTGTAATGAGTAAAAAAAATGTTTTATAAATTAATACTCTAGTTCATTGGAAAATGATAAAAGGAAATTACAACTACGGGCTGTACCTCATAAAAGTAGAACTTCAAGGGCCTCCCTGGTGGCTCAACGAGTTAAGTCTCAGCACTATAGCACTGTACACAGCCACTTCAACGCCAGTTCAATCCCGGGTCAGGGAGCTTCCCACATGGTGCGGCAGACCTCTCCTGCCTCGCCTGCTGCTCCCCTCAGCAGTGTACTTCAGTAGATCCGCCTGTTCTGCTCCCCACTCTGTCTCTGGTGAATCCTCTCACCCCCCACACCTCTAGTCTACACCCCAGTTCTTGTATGCATGGATAAGTAAGTCTTTAAAAAAAAAGAAAGAAAGAAAAGTAGAACTTCAGCAGTTTTAATATAAGCAAAGAACAGAGTTTGGTATTTGATTTTACTCTCCCATTGTTCACTTGTGGGCATAACTGCTAAAGTGAGGTGAAGCAGAACTAAGTGCTGGATGATACATTACATTTTGATGGTTAAAAAGCCAAACAAACCACAGAGACAAATCTTAGCAATTTTCTTGCCAGCCTTTTTCATATCAATATCTAACCATATATTAATTACAGTTCTGCAAGAGTAAGCTTTCAATTTATTCTTGTTAAGTGACTATATTAATGACTGTGCTTTTATAGAGTTATTTTATTTGACATACCACTTCCCTGCATCTTTTTGACTCGGTGGTTGTCCTTAATGATCCAGCTGAAATGTGAGCATTTTAAGAGAGTGAACATTTTAGTGAATTTCAGAACAAATTGCTATTCTGAAAGCAGGAGTTAGTCTTAATTCTATTATAAGATGGCTTAGGTCCTTAGATAAGGAAAACATTTGGCTCTATGACTTTAAAACTACCTAATAAATGAGGATAGGATCCTGAGATCCCTATTTCATCAGAGAAAGAATGTGATTTGATATCTGCTGAGAGGTAGGAATATACCAGACAAGTGAGCTGTCTGATTGTTGAAAAGAAACAAAAGAAATTCATTGTTGTGGGGAACTTCAGAAGAACTTAAGAGTTGAAGGGAGAAATCTTGGTTTTAAAGGCTGGCTCCAGCACTTCGCATGGTCCACCTTAAACTTCAAATGTTTCTGCTCAGACCGAGTGATGGGATAAGAAGTTATATAAGCCATAAGGATATACAAAGGAGTTTACAGAACGGTGTGGAGTTCATTGATGGGTGGAGGTTAATTGCAAACTTTGATTAAAAAAAAGGAAATTATTAAAAAACCTTTTTCTTAGAATTCAAATATATCTGTTATACTTTAGATTTTTAAAATTTGGGATAGAGCACAATGGAATATTATTAATCCATAAAAAGCAAAGAAGTCCCTACTGACACATGCTACCAGGTGGATGAATCTCGAAACATTACATTAAAAACAAGAAGCCAGACACAGAAGGCCACATATTGTATGTTTCCATTTATATGAAACATTGAGAAATCTATAAGATAGGAAGTGGGTTGGCGGTTGTCAGGAGCTGAGGAGGGGAGAATGAGGAGAGACTTCTCAAAGGGCACAGCATTTCCTTTTGGGGTGACGTAAATGTTTTGGAACAAAATAATGGTGACCATTGCACGACGCCTCAAATGTTTCCATGCCATGGAAATGTATTCTTTAAATGGGTTAATTTCATGTTATATAAATTTTACATCATTTAAAAATATTTTAAAAGTAAGCAAAATAAGAATCTCTTATCTTTTAATAGGATGCTGATAGAAACTCTTGACTCCATCTGAGAATTACTCATATTCATCACGATGTCATTTTAACTAAAACTCTGTATTTGAAAAATAAAGACCAAAAGTGCTATTTTGTCCTATGACAGCTATAGTCAATGCCAGGTCTTTAACATGTCTCAGGGAACTGGACTCTTCGACCGTGGCACCCTCTTTTCCCTACTTCGTCTAGATGGCTTAGAAATCAAGAGGAAATACAGAAGCTAGAGCCAACAACCACATAAGATATAAGGCCAGTGACGAGTGTCAAGTACACTGGATGAAAAAGCAGCATGCCTAAAAGATCCCGGAAGACTACCATCAGGGACCCCAGTACGAGGGATCAATTTAATATCTTATGCTCAATTAGCAAAAACAGAACACGAAGCACCCAATACTGCCCAAAGGCCTCTTAGGGAAGATGTAGCCTGGCAGTGACACATGTAACAGAGGATGAGGTGATTTTATAAAGCACCACTATGTGACTTACCCCTGAAAACAGCTAATGTGATTATTCAGCTGCATCAATGAAACCAGATCAGAGAACTTAATGCAACAGCAAAAGACCTGCTCACCTCTGTCCACCAAAGACTTCACATCTCACTTAATAGGTATTGGATTTTTCTCAGGGGGAGTGTCCCTATTCTCAGGTGAGAACACACATACTGCCTCCCAACTTTTCCCTCTATCATAACACACTGTGATGAACATCCTCATGCTCACATAGCTTGGCATTTTGCCTAAATATTTCTTAAAGGTGTGCATCATTTAAAAAAAATCTGATGAACTGATCCATCACCTTGTGTTCAATTTCTGGGTACAGGTGATGGCGATGGTGGTGGTAGTGGTGTGTGTGTGTGTGTGTGTGTGTGTGTGTGTGTGTGTGTGTGTGTGTGAGTGTGTGTGTGTAAGGAATAGGGGGTGGGTGTCTTAAGGGAAACCTAAAGGGAAGAGATGGTGGGCACTTGTCACATATCGGCTTTTGTTAAACAGCCTTTCTTGCTCTCATTTTCTGATTCTATTACTATCCCCACTACCAGGTAAAACAGTGCCATATTACAATTTTAGGGTCTCCATGTTCCTTTTAGGTCATTGAGCTACTTAAATATGAGGAGATGACCTTGGGTGCTGATTTGAAGCTAGAAGATTTTATGTCCTTCTGGTTGGTTTCCCTGACAATTTTTAAAGTGTTGAATACACAGCTGACTTAGAATACCTATTTGTTGACTGCCTGCCTGCCTGCCGTCTGCTAGTCTCTAAGAGTAGAACCTAACCATGGAATGACTTTGAAAAGCTGGCCTATAATTTTCTCCATAGAAACAACACCTTTTGGTGGGGGTTACAGGGAGAATAATGCCCTTTGTTTAGCTCGCAAACACTACTCGCCTCCCAAAACCCAGCACCTGCAAGACTCGGTAATTTTAGGTGAGGGCTTATTTCCAACTTTTATAGATGAAGAAAGTTCTATTGGAAAAAAGTAATCCTTTGTTATTTTATTTTGGACAAGCTTTTAATCAGAAACATAGGCGGTAACATATGTTAGAAAAATACATATGAAACATAGAACTCTGCATTTACAGCTCACTATGGAAAATCCACGTTAATGCCACATTCAATTTGGGATTTTAATTGCACAGAAGTCAGGAAACTCAGAGTTCAAGTTCCCACAGCACGCCACTGAACATGTGCATCCCAGGACCCTTCTTGAGTGCGGTCACTTAACTATCAAAAAGCGATAGAGTCACCCAATGAATTGATAGAAAGATTTCTTCTCACTGCCACACTTCCCATCATCCCAAGCAAGATGGACACTGGAGGCCTCCCTGGTGGCGCAGCAGGTTAAGCACAGCGCTGTGGAGCTGTCTGTAGCTGCGGCGTGAGTTCGATGCCTGGTAGGGGAGATTCCCACCTGGCACATTCCCACATTCCCACATGGACCTCTCCTGCCTCGCCCGCTGCTCCCCTCAGTAGTGTATTTTGGTTGATCTGCCTGTTCTGCTCCCCACTCTGTCCCTGGTGAACCCTCTCGCCACCCCACACCTCTGGCCTGTACCCCAGCTTGTATGCAAAAATAAAAAAGATGGACACTGGGCAATGTTAGTTACTTAAATTGGACCTTTTGCAAAAAGCAGTCCTTGGGTAGATGCTTCATGACTAGCCCACTGGAGCGCCTGAGGGGGCCTCCAGGACTGTAGCGTGTGTGCTGGGGTGGGGGGCCAGTCACCACCACACGGCCAGGTCCTCCAATGGAGCCTTCCTCATACCCTCAAGGGCACTGCCCCCCACCCATGCTCTGTCCCCACAGGACATCTCTCAGTAACTCAGAGGCTCACTGCTGAACCTGAAAGTTTGATTAAAGCCTCTCAGGACCTTGAGAACATGCCTTCCTGGATATACGGCTGCCTGTTCCCAAGGAAACTTGTCAAGACAGCCATTATAAACTGCCATCTTCAGGCTCTATTCCAGTTGCTGGGATCTGACAAGATGTGTGCTGCCGGGACCCTGTTAGAGACATTAGGGGTATGGCCAAAGCAACCTTAAAGTTATTATCGCAGGGAGAAGGCTCCAGATGTTTCTCTGTAATTGTGGGCAGTAGATTGTATTGAAGTATAAGTTGTCCTCACGCCTGGTATCACAGCCAAGTCTTTTTGGAACGCTCTATGAGTGTCTGGTTCTGTTTTCCTCCTTGGTAATATGGTAATGGTAGATTCTGGTTCTCTATGCTTTCCTTTGCCCCTTCCCTAAAGTGTCTGAACACTGATATGAGGGGAGGAGGAGGTAGCAGAAAGAGAGGGAGAGAGGGGAGGAGGGAGGGAAGAGAGTGAAGGAGGGAGGGAAAGAAACAAAAAAGGGAGGGAAGAGAGAGAGAGAGAGAGAGAGAGAGAGAGAGAGAGAGAGAGAGAGAGAGAGAGAGAACACCCCGTTGAGGAGGGAGGACCAGGAGAAAACTCTAGAGACTCCAGATGAAGGAACATCACCATTAATAAAAGCTTCTATCATAGCACAGTCTTTGGTCTTTGGTATTCTAGGGAAACCACACCAGGAAGAACAAAGCTACTCTGGAGGAAGCCAAAACAAAATGCAAAATCTTTTTTATCCCCTGTATGTCTACATTTAAGGCATTTTGCAAGAGAAGTCATTTCATTTATAATTTATGAAGTCTTGTCACTTGCGTGTGTACAGAAAGTTATGCTTAAGGAAAGCTTTTGAATTATGCCCAAGAAAGTGATGGGAGAGAGCATTTCCAGGCAGAAAAAAAAAAAGAGAAAGAACAACTTCTTTCTGAGCAGATATATGCCCAAATCATGTTGGATCTCACCCTCATTAAAAAAATAATAATCAGATATTAAAGAATATTAAGTTTTCTACATGCTTTTCTAGTTTCTGGATTTTCACTAAAGTTTTTAGTTTTTGTTTCAGGAGGTGTGACAAACTGAATACATGAACTATTTGGCACATTTTTGAGAGTGGAATTACAGGCCCTTGATAAAATATCTTTTTATCTCTTCACTTCTATTATCTCCATGGTGTTCAAGTCAATGAACCAGAGATCTAAATCTACTATTTTACTGCCTACAACACAAGTAATGGGGGTGATGGGGTGGGGAATGTGGAACCAGCTCTTTAAATCACATTGTCACAACTGAGTACCATTCTAAAAATGCCAAATAGAAAGCTTTCTGGTTGATTTATTATTTGAAAATGGTCTGTCTAAGAATTTATCTTCTAACAAGCTTACGATATCATTTTCATGATCTGTCTTCTTTTCCAGCTCAAGTGATTTCTTTTCTGACTCCAAATTTCTCTTAAGCAACTGCTCACCAGGGACTGACAATAATTTAGTAACTTGCCCTAAATCGATACCTTCCTTCTAGAGAGAGCAGAGCTCTTTGCAGTTATTAAGACTCCAAAGTTGGTGACAAAAATCATTCCCCAGGTTTTGGAGATGTAGGGAACTCTTGTGAAGAAATGTTAAACTAACTGCTTAGGAGTCAGAGCAGAGAAAGATTGAAACGTGATGTTTATTGTGGTGCAGCATGGTAGCTGGCCTAGTGAGAGGAAAGATGGTAGATGATAGCAAGCCTGGTGGGGAATGCAGGAAGGAAAGAAAGAAAAAAAATGCAGAGGAAAGAAAGATGACATACAGGAGAGCAGAAGAGAGAAAGGAAGTTAGCTCTAACTGGAAGTGGAAAACATTCTCTGCCCAAGAGTTCTTGAATGTATTTATTATAACAAGAAGGTAGAATCAGTATAAAAGAGAAGTGGATAAAGGATTGAGTCAAAGTATTCCAAACTCAAAACGAGCTCTATTCTCCTTTTTATTTTTGAGCATGATCCACTTCACTCTGGTTTCCAGATAGATGAATCACCACATGGTATTATCAAGATGTGTCTTCCTTTCACCATGTGACAGTGAAGTTGGAATTTGGTGTGGCAGATTAGGAGTAAATTGCATCCTGTAGGGTAGTGTTTCATATGAATAACGATGGAGTGAACTTTTCTGACTTCTGCAAGGTTTTCAAACCATGCGTGGTTAACCAGAGGCTAACAGAATGGTTAACCAAATGTGTTAACCGCTAAGCCAAGTGGAAATAGTGATGGAAGTTCTAGCAATGGAGCTCTGTTCTCCCATTTCTGTGACACATTCCACCAGCTGCCAGCCTGACTTTCAGCATAACGTCACATTTAAAGACCATCACTACATGGGTGAAGGAACCCAGTGGAGCAGAAGCGGGACCATCTGCATTTACAAATGGCTTCCATGAGGCAGATATCACAGTAGCTGCAGGCATGGATCGAGGCATTTTCTCCATGTGTCCACATTAAGTGAGCTCACCACTGGGTTCTGGTCTGACTGACTGATGGGAACAAGCCCACTGAATGGGAATCTTTGTCAAAGAAGGAGAGGGATTGCTTTTCTTGGTACCACTTCAGGATCTGCTATCCTGTCCCTTTCTTTCTTCTGCTCAAAAGTACTCTTTGATTTCCTTCCTTAGTAATCTCCCTTATTAAGGGAATTACATCATTATTAAGCTTCCTTGGTGGAACAACTCACATAGTATGCTTTGCCAAAGATGACAACTGTCAGTAATCATACATTCAACTTATCAGGTCAGGTAAAATTTGCTATTTAGTGTAGGACTATTATTTTTAAATGAACTGAATTGATTTGTAGTATTTAGTTGTTCAAAATCTCTTCTGGAAGTAAGAGGCACATGTACTAGAATTCAATTTGTAAACAAAAACTAAATGTTCTCTTTTGCAATCAACCCTAACTATTCCCCCTTTGGGGCAAAAAATCATTCAAAAAGATTCCAACATGAGAAAATATACCTAAGTTTGGTTTTGTTGAAAGTCTTAAATTTAAAGCCTTTAATTCAGTCTTAAATTCACTTAAGTATACAACACTGTTTCCCTTGGTGTTCTTGAATGGAAGACCGGGGAGACTTGGATGGAGGGCGAGTGGCAAGTGGGCATGTCCTTATTCTTTTAAGTCCCTTTCTTCTAGCATTCCAGGTTTAAAATGTTTCATTAGTCTGTTTCTCATTTAAAGATAGTGTGTGTGACACAGGATAAAACTAGGGGATGCTAGGAGTGTGTATTTATTATCCATGCTTATTATTACTCTATTAATCTACCTTCGGAAATAACAGCTACATTTTTTTTTGAATGTTAATTTTGGGTCTTGGTTTCATTTGCAGAGATGGAGGCCCTCCGAGCTCATTCTTTTCCATTCCACTGCTCTTTGCTTGGTTTTGATTTCAGAAAGAATTCAGCTCTCTGAACAGCACTTGTCAGTTAATTAAGTACATTATTAAGAGGACCACAACAGAGAACCTTACATCCATGCTAAGTATGTTGCTTCCAAAGCACCTGCCATATGAACTCAATGAATGGATCTGTTGGGAAGACTGACCTATTTTAAACTGGAGAAACCCTCAGATAAGCGCAAGGTTGGGATAGCATAAACCTGACTCATTTCCTTAGATAACAATAGCTATCCAGAGGGCCTCCCTGGTGGCGCAAGGGGTTAAGTTTCAGCACTATGAAGCTATCCAGAGCCACTGCAGCACTAGTTCAATGCCCAGCCAGGGAGCTTCCCACATGGCACAGCAGACCTCTCCTGCCTCGCCCGCTGTTCCCCTCAGCAGTGTATTTCAGTCAATCTGCCTATTCTGCTCCCCACACTGTCTCTGGTGAATCCTCTCACTGACCCCACAGCTCTGGCCTACACCCCAGTTCTTGTATGCATAAGTAAATAAATTTAAAAAAAAACAACAAAGCAACAATAGCTACCCAGGTAAGAGGCAAGCATCTTCAAGTCAATTGTGATTTTCATGGAACTTAATGGTTACAAAATAAAACCAGGCGGAATTCACAAATCTCATGAATCAGACATAACAGTTGCATTAAAATGTTTGTGAATTTAGATTTAATATTCTTTTGAGTTTCCAGGTTGGTTCAGTGGGACCAATAAAACATCAAATGTGAAACAAACTCAATGCAGTACTTAGGACTCTAGAGATAGACATAGGTGATTCTGTTTATTCGAGAAAAGGAGGTTGTCAGGACAACTGAATAAGACATTTCCAATGCAATTTAAAGTCATACTCTTGAAGTACATTAGGAAAAACAGGGAGGTAACTATTTCAGGGAGATTAACATGTCAGATGCACATCTCAGATTTCAACACCCACGTTGCCAAAATATATGCCAACTTTGGAATACAGAAGACTTAAAGTAACTGAGTCTTTCATTCTTATATGCTCTAGGGGAATATGGGTAATATACACGGCTTGGACTCTGATACACTAATGCTGGTCATTAAATGTTCCATGACACTTTTTTTTTTTTTTTAAGGAGAAGAGGGTTTGAACCTGGCTCCACTTCAGCTGGGCTAATGGCAGTCTCCCTCCCAAAGATTCCTTCTACCCTTCCAACTGGCAAAGAGTTGCTTCATTTCCTCCTGAAGAATAAAGATCACCCAGAGCAACTGACCGAACACAGCAGCTCCTCATTCTGTACAACCCTGGTGTTTTGGGGGGCGCCATTCTATTCCTTCAACATACATTAATGACATTTACATGGAGACATTAAGAAATACAAAGATGATTTTGCCCTTTTGAAAAACTTGAAACCTAGTAGTTTCCATTGTAATGAGGTGTTGTGACATTATTGATAAAATGGGTTATTTCTAGCGAGGTTTTAGACCAAGGTTAGTTAGATCTGACCTGTATTGTCAGATACAGGTTGTATTGTATTGTATTGTATTGTATTGTATTGTATTGTATTGTATTGTATTGTATTGTATTGTATTGTACAGATACATTGTCAGACACAATACATAAAGACATGTATTGCATGGTGCTGTGGAGCAAACCAGCATTTTTTGATTGCAGCATATCAAACACATATAACTAACTCTGAACTAGACTGGGACTTTTAGTCATGGTTTAACCCAATGGTTCTCAACTGAGGGCAATTTTTGCCCCCAGGAGGACAGTGGGAGTATCTGGAGACATTTTTTTATTGTCACAATTTGGAAGGGAGTGCAGTGGGGCCTAGTGGGCAGAGCCTAGGTAGGCTGCTCAACATGCTACAAGGAACAGGACAAAGAAATGTCAATGCTGTCAAGGTTGAGAAACCCTGCCTTACCTTGACTGCCAGGTTAACTAAACCATGACTAAATGATAACCAATCAGTTATTTACTTTGTTACTTTGAAAGGGATACCACAAGACTATTGTGATATGGATATTAAAGTGGCTGGTATAAAAATCCAAGTAAATTACAAAATATTTTCTGAGTGACATTTTCTCTCTGTCCTTGCTAAAACTCATCAATGCACTCTGGCTTATGAATGGCAATGGAAAGGACACAGAATTTAGTTTTCTGTAACAACTGACTCTAACTGAATAGTCTTGGACCCCTCCTGGACCAAAACATTAAAATTTATTTATTAAGATTTGTTTCACAGATTCAAAAACAAAGAGATAGTATGAGATCAAAAGTCATAATGATTACATGGCAAGTTCAAGGTTGAAGACAAATTAGATCCCATGTCTCTAAAGTGCCAATCCTTCCTCTGCTACCCTGCAGATTATTCTGGGACTAAGCTGCAATTTGAACATTAAATAAGAAACAGATATGAAATCTGAAAATGCTAACAGCCCTTGTGCTGTGTATTTTCCATGGCATTGAGTCTACATGTTCTGAGACTGGGCTACTTTTGTCAAGAGCCAGTGACAATGTTTGCCCCTATGCCATAGAGGACATAGGGGCAGAGTTTGTTAAACCTGTTGCATCTGCTTCTCCTCACCAGCATGCTCTCCTTAGATCTGCCAACCTAGGAAGCAAGGGCAGATCCCACGACTTTTGGGGTGATAACCTTCTGGGGCATAATCACACTCTGCCAATGGCAGCTGAGATACTTCTCTTCATTTTCTCCTTCTGGTTTCCTAGTACGGTTATTGTATCACATTCCCTTATTGTTCAAATAATTCTAGCCCTGTGAAGGTCTTTAAAGGGGATTACTAAAAACTTCAGCCCTGACATTTTATGCTCAGTAATATTTTAGTTGTCCACATGGAATTATTCTATATGGTGAGAGAAGAGGAAGACACTCCACTTGTCTGCAGAAATATACTGAGAGTTTCATTAGTCGTGAATTCAATACTTCTACTCTCAAATAATCAGCCCACAGCCAGAGATCCTAGTAACTGTCATCATAAATATTTTTAGTAAATAGACTCAACATTTATTTATTCACTAGATGCAGGACAGGGGACTTCTTCACACTCCACCTTGCCTTCTCTCCATGAAGAATTTCAAAAAGGCCCTGGCAGTGTGGAAATCAAAGTATCCACATGACTCCCCCTTAACTTCCTTTTTCCTTTCAGATGGTTTGTAAAATAAATAAAGGATATCTCAGAACAACCTTTAAGTTTGAATTTTCCATTTTATGTTGTGCATTTTCTTTGTAAGGGTTGGGGCAAAAGGTGTGTAAAATGAGCAGTCCTGAAACTCCATTTGAGTTGGCTATTGCCTTCCTCAGTCTGTGCACACTATCACTAATATTCTCCTTTCCATTCTCTCCATCTGTCTCCCAACACCATCATATCTGCCCTTCATTCAAGGAAATGGAACAAAGTATGAGGCCAGCGTGTGTGTGTGTGTGTGTGTGTGTGTGTGTGTGTGTGTGTGTAGGAGGATGAAGTGGGAAAGGGAAGGGGTGGGGAAGGTTCAGTGTCACATGGTCACATGACTAGGTCTCAGAAATAATACAGAAATCTGCTCTGAGATTTTCCTATGGCCCTTTAACAGGATCTTTGTTGGAATTTTTGGATTCTGTCCCATGGAGTTCAAGTGCATTCTTCAGGGCAGCCAGTTACTGTTCCACAGAGGTGTGAATGTCCTGGAGTTTCACAAGCACAATACTTCACATTGTTGGTTCGGAATTACTTTAATTCCTCTTTCAATAACCCCACCCCCATCCCATTAAGAAGCTGCTGGATCCACAGAGAGGCACAGCACAGTCTGGTCTGAAAATGCCAATGAAAACATAAAAAAAACCTTCTAATAAGCATTCCAACTCAAGAAATTGATCAAACAGTAACAAAGAGCATGGTCTTCATTTTCTCATTTTTGCCTGATAATGGTCAAGGTCTGACTTTAGCAATGGCGTGATTTGCACTCAAGAGCTTTATTTTCCTAAAAGGCCAAAAAAAGAAAAAATTTCTCCACTTTATTCCATCTCCACCCACTCAGGGGCCACTTTCAGACCTATTTAAAGGTAGTGGATGAAGTTCTTCTCCCCACAGACAGCAAAGCACATGTGCCCTGGAAAAAAGCTCCTGGGAGTTATAAGTGCCTGGAAACCTAAGAAGCCCTGCCTTCACCCAACCTACCTCCACTGCCAGTTCCAGATCATTTCTTGTGGAAGATTTGTATATTATTACTCAAGGCAACATCCTAAAACGAAAGCACCTCTAAGAAAATCACAGTGCTACACTGGGACATATAATCCAGACACTTTCCAACGTGGGTGACTCCCAGGATGTCTTCCCAAGACAGGATGAGAGGACACAGAAAAGCCTAATGATGTCCACACATAGATTTCACCTGGCAGTGACCGTTTATTTTTCTGACTTTGAGAAATTGCACCAGGGACCAGCAGAAAAATGAATAAAGGAGTCTCCTTAAATTGTCCAGAAGTTTTTATAGGTTGCATGAGTCTGGAGAGCAATCTTGAAGAGCAGCTTACAAAAATCAATACCTTTAGAAATGGTGACTTGAAATCAGACTTCAAGATACAAAGTAAAGACAGTAGGAGAAACTGGGGAAAAAAACTGCAAAGGTGCAAAAGTGGGTGAAAAATACCACAGGGTATCAGGCTGCCATTTATATTCCCTGGGACGCTGGTTGAGCCCTTCACACTCACTGCAGAAAGGCCCACAAGCTGTTTGGCATTAGAGGTGGAGTAAGAGAAAGCAGACATCACAACACTTCACTCCTGAACCACATCACACCCCCTCCCTTAACGAGAATCTTGTGAGCTTAAACCACAGGCTCATAACCGAACCTTCCTTGCCAGGACAGCAGACAAGTCTTGCTTTCCCACAGGCTGGCGTGGAATTTTTGCATCCCACCACAGTGCCTGGGCTTAAGGATCCATCATCAGGGCAGCCAAATACATTTCTCCACCCATAGCGACTGGGTCTTGGACCTCTGCCAAAGTGAGAAGACCAGCCGGGGAAAAATCCTATAGCTAAGCAAACTAGCAAGAGGGTTGAGAGCAGCGAGAAAGGGTTGAAGTGGCTAATTTTTCCACTTTCCTCCTGCTGTGGTTAAAGCAGTGACAGATAATTTATCACACATTTTGATTGCATGCCAGCTGGCTGTAAAAAATAAAAAAAGAAGAAAGTTGTTTATTAATTCAATTAGCTGGCTTATTTATCAGGGCTGGGTTAGCAGGGGCGGTGAGAAGGCCAAAGGATGCCCGTGTCAAGCTGTCTCTCGCAGGCCTGCAAGCAAGTAGAGACATGCATTCTTACCCCCCAAGACTTGAAGTGTTGCGCTGGCCGTGTCTACCCCGAACGCTTGGTGAGAGACAAGAAAGCCCATCAATTGTAATGAAATACTAGGGTGGGAAGATGCTCAGGACAGGACAAAGTCATCTGAGTAATGACAGTCATTAGTGTTTATCACCCACTCAGGGGACACTTTCAGACACAACACGGAGTCCTTTCTGGACCCTCTTGGTTGTCACTTTTGTTTTTTTCTCATTCATTGGTGATTATTTATAAACAAGGCTGTCAGCGTATCAGCAGTTTGTCCAGGTCGGCTGTACCCAGGATCGGAGAAATCACTCATTCAGCAAATGACTTACTGAAGGAAATCCATGAAAGGTTTGTTAAGTCTAATTTGTGCCAAGAGCTGCTTGCAATGCTTTTACTGATATTACTGGTTATTTTGATCCTTAGGTGCTGGCTAAGATTGGTGCTCGTTTTGCCATGAGCCAATTAAGGTAGCCAATTTAATTGATTCTCCCATGGTCTCCCCCAAAGCTCTGAACACAGGTGTCCCTCAAGACCTCCTCCTTTCACTGCAGCTGTCTATCTGACCCTGCTCTTGGATGCTCTAAGCTACATGTCCACTTGGTCACTAAAACTACACATTTCTTGCTAATCCTGTGGCAGCATGTAGAGAAGAAAGGGTAAAAAATAGGATGCCTACAAGTTATTGTTTTATTTTAAGATAACCTGATCATAAGCAATGATTATAATGTATACATTTTGGTGTATGTTCTCATTCAGAATATAATCATTCCCCTCATTAGCTTTACAAATAAAGTGTGTTATAAACTTGGAAGAAGATGACTTCTGTATATAAATTTTCGTATGTAATTTGGGACAAGTGATATTACAGACTAAAAAATGAGAAGAGAGCAATCATAATATAAGAGTGAGATAAATATTCTGGTTAATAAAGCAGCAAATGTGACTTAAGATGGTGCTAATAAGGCCAAGGCAGTCACGTTAGGGGGGACATTGCATATTAAGGGAGATGTGATTTGTGAGTCTAGACCAGAGCCTATTCTAAGGTGAGATGTGAGACCCTTGAGTATTCAACTGAGTGTTATCTGGAGGTGTGTACTACTAGCTTCCCAGAGATAGAACCTCTTCACTGTCCCATATGAATCACTGATTATGTAGGGGCAAGAGTGTCTCCCCAACTTCTGGAACTGTCAAATCATCTTTATCTTTTGTTCTCCCTTCCTTCCATCATTCCTTCCTTCCATGCATGAAATACCAACTGTGAATGAAACAAATCCTCAGGTGCACAGTTGTGTGGTAACAGAGCCACCTTGGGCTGGGACACCTGGGACCTGCCTGCTCTGCATAGCCCAAGAAAGAGCTTAAACTGTCCCTCTCCTCTTTGCCATTGGCTTGCTCAGTCTTTGACTTTGAACTTCACTTTTCCCTTGACAATTTGTTAATTTCTAAAATGCCCCCCCAAACCAAATTCTAAATGTAAGCTCTTGATACTATATCCAACACGCGCCTTCTAGTAACTAAAAAACATCTATTGATTCGTTTAAAATCAAGTGAAAATAAATCCCATCTTCCTACTAACATCTTTTGCCTCATCAGTTTTGACTGGTTGGGAGTTTCTGCTTTCAAAAATGGGAAGGAAGTTTTATGTGGCGATGTACTAGTATTTCTTTCATTTCTTCTTTTCTATTTTCAGATCAACTTAAGTAAAATAAATCAATTTTAAAGTTGATATATCTAAAAAAACTGATATACTCGGCCTCACTTTAAATCTATTTTTTCATATGTATTCTAGTAAAGAGTGCTGTTTCAGTTTGTCCTGCTGACAATGTATCAAAGTGGGGCTTGACAAATTTTGTGTGAACTTACCTCTGGACATGAAAAAGCCAACATAATGACTATCCTAGCATTAATTAACTTTTTATACCTTAAAAAATGCTTTATAAACCTTTAAAAATTGTCTTGATAAAGGTTGGGTCAAATACATTCTTACTGTTACTTCCACCAAAAGAATAGAGATGTATATATATGCATATTCATCTATTTTTGGTTGGGATATTTATTCACAGGTAAGAAAAGCCACTCAATTAAAATTTTCATATTATTAAAACTTAATGTGTTTTTAAATTCAGCAAAATCTCCAGTAAAAGATGGACTTCTAAAGTTTATTTTCAGTTTTTTTTTAAATAAAAAAGTGTAAGTCCTCTGTCCTAACAGTCTAAATATGGGTTTCCACACACACACAAAAATATCGATTCTTACTTAAAACAGTAGACAATTTGATTGACAGGACATTCACTGGAAGAATTCCTGACTTTTCTTTGTAACTATCTTGTCTCAATTTATTTCAAATGACAAATTACCCTTGTGAGAGTGCGAGAAATATCTCACAAGTGAAGGAAATATCCTCACTTTTGCATGGAAGTTACCTGGGAATGGAAGGTCTGGTTTCTCAGTTTTGGTAGAAAAGGCTGTGGATAATGTCTACCTGAGTACTGCTTGATCTTCCTCAAAAGTATTTATCAGATTGACTGCTGGAGTTTGCTTCCAGAAGGTTCTTCTAACTATATGCAAACTTTACATTTGCAACCTGATTCCTTTGTAAATACAAACACTGCTAGATAATATCAGTCGTGATGATTCATTAAGACTATCTGTAGACATTTTAGAAATTCTTAGATTTTCCCCTTTAGCCTATTGATTGCAAGTAAGACAGATTTTTTCCTCCATATAAAACAGGCAAATTAGGGCTTTTTTAGGATTTCTCTTAGTCTAGAGAATGGGTATCCATTGTCTTGTATGTTGGATATATGCTTAGTATATTTCAAAGAACCATTAGTATATTGAAAGAACCACTAGACTCAAAGTACAGATGATCTAAATTGATTTTGAATCATTTAAACACAGCATTAATTTTGCTTTGAGGTATAGAATGCCTTTTCCATTAGGGAAAGGCTTTTTGTTCCCTTTAGCCTGGGAAAGTTGAGTTTTCTGAGGTGCAGGACACATGAACTTCACCAGGGGATTGTTGCCTTGCATATTTCACTTGACATTCATTTTCTTCACCTCCTTAATCTAAAGGCATAGGGGTTATGCTGAAGACTGCTATTTCCAAGCCCAAACACAAGAACTAATCAACTAGGCTGACAGGGTGTGGGAGATGGTGGAGAGAGAGATCAGAGACCTTGCTCCTACCCTCAGGATACCTACTGTCTAGTTGGAGAAATAGGGTACACACTTCCAAACTGCATAGCTATGACTGTAAATTAGTGGAAGAACAAAATCGAGGGTCAGGGAAACAACCTGACAGAATCTAGGGTGACCAGGAATGTGTCACCACCAGTCAGTTTTCGGCTGGCTCTTACAGGATGGTTTGAGGGGGACAAATTCCAAGTTCCTAACAAGGTTTAGAGACCTCATAGAGATAACAATATGGGTTTCTTGGAAAAGGTCCCTATCTTCAGTTCCTCTGTTCTCTGCCAAGAATCATTATTTACTTAAAGTGATCCCAGATGTTTATTACCTCTCCAGGTCGGCCTTTCTCTTTCACTAACCAAGAGCAGGTTATGCATTTGATTGGTCAATTTTGTCTGTTAAAGAAAAACACAGTCACTGCCACTAATTGATGGCAGTCAGTATAAGAAGACCTGGACTTGAGAGCCCACACAATTAGGAAAAAAGCATTTTTGTGTTATAAGAATACTCATTTTCCTCCCTTCTCCTTCCATGAAAGGATATGCAGAAAAGAAAATTCCAGTTAATAAATACACCAGATCACAAGTCCACTGAGCCCATTTCTTTAATTTTTAAACTGTGGACTTTCTTTGTGTCTCCCCACCCCCCTTTCTTTACCTCTGAAGCAGAGCTGGATGTGGCAGGCTGAGCTCCAAAAATGTACCCTTTACTCTTCTTCCAGGAAAGAACTTTTCAAATAAGGTACTAAATGCTCATACAGTATTAGTGAGCACACATACACCTACACATGGGCGATGCTTGCCAACTCTTGACATGGGAATTCTCAGAAGCACACCAAAGTCTCTGTTTGATTTAAATTTATTTTTAATCACATAAAATCCAATTTGGAAAATTGATGCATGGGGTTTTCTGAGTCACCAGAGCTCTTTATAAGATTGCAAATGCATTGAGAGGGAAGAAATCTGGCTGGTATTTCACAACACTGGGAAAAATAATTGGTTTCCTCTGTTTAGAATGAATGAGATGTTTTAAAATCTGTAAAAATATGCAATGAAATATTAATATAACATCAAAATATATCTGATATGTCTGTCTCACAAGGAAGAAGAAGGGGGAAAGAATTGTCACTATTTTGAAATAAGTTTATTTTGCTAACTTACTTTTTCAGTCCAATTTAATTATCCAAATAATGCTTGTTATTCTGGATCACGTTAATTAATTATAGTGGTGATCTTACACTACATTCCCAGTCACTTTCTTGGTTGTTTTTGGCAGTATGGTTTATTTTTTTCTGTTTCCTTACAGAGCTTGCAAAAATGATAATAGTAAATGTAATGTAAATTCATTTCATACCCATATTCCTTATTACCTATATGTTCATGGAAATAACCCCTGTATTTGTAAGTGGATTTCATGAGAGAAGGCATGAATTAAGCCTAATTAGTGTCATATCACCAGCATAATCAGGAATCACAGATTTATAACAAAAATTGGTGCTAGTGACAACGGATAGTCAAATCTTAAAGGCGGGAGGGAATGGTGATTTCTAGCCCTACATATTTAATATTCCAAAAGTCCTCAAAGTGTCATCAGGCTTCTTTTTATGCACAAAATCACAATCTTCTGCTATTGCTTTGTTACTATTGGACTAAAATATTGCCCAACATTTTATTAATTGCACATTAAATTATGAAGTATGACTAGAAAACTCTGTTTACATGAAGACTTTTTTCAAGTTTCTACAAGTTCTGAGTGTTTTTTCATGATGCTTTCTTTTCCATGGGAAGGGGAGGTAGGTTCTATATGGGCCATCTTTCCCACCATAATGTGAAAACACATTAAAGGTATTCACAATTTGGTATGGAAACATCAACAAATAACACAGAAAAGATCAATAAACAGTGCTCCATCAGAGGAATGGTCCCATAAATCACACTACATTCATCTGAAGAAATGTCATTCAACCAGAGAAATCATGTTTTCAAAGAATAATTATGCAGAGACAAAAAGACCAAAAGAAAATACTCAATTGATAGTAGTCATCTTTGAGTGATTGCATGACAGTTTACTTTTATTTATTTTAATTTCTTTGACATTTTTCTCTATTCCCTAAAGATTGTGTTTGCAATTCAAATTTATTGTTCAATCGGAAAGAAATAACTATAATTTAAAAATTCACCAAACATCAAGAAACTAAAAAGAAACACTGGAAAAAAGAAAAATCTCCCAGAGATGAATCACAAGTCCCAGAACTTTCAATGGGCAAACATCTGGAGAGCAGATTAATTTGTTCTTGTTCTGATTGTTTGTGGTGGTGTTTGCAGAACTTCACACTTCTCACTGTCTATTTTTTTCTTTTCATTTAAATATGAATCACCTACATTGTTACTGTAATGTAGTTTCATGAAATGCTCTCTATTTTTAAGACAGGTGGTATTTTTCTACTAATCTTTTTATACCAAAGTCGTTTAAATTTGGTGTATATATAAATAAACTTGGAAGGAAAATTACTACAAGAATTTTTCTGTAAGGAAGCTACATCAAATTGAGGTGAAAATATAAATGCAACTTAGAATAAAATTATTCCATTCACAAATGGAAGGGCAAGGATGAAACTTTAGGGAAATTTTAAGAATAGTGACATATCAGAAAATAATACAGTGGGTTCAGACATTGTTTTAAAACATTAAATTGGAGACCACAAAGATAATAATAAAGGTAGAAATGTTTTTAGACTGTTGAGCTCTTTACAAGACTCTACTATGTAAAATGGTGCTATTGCTTTGTAAAACAATTTTTGTAGTTCTTCAAAGAATTAAACATAGCAATTCTACGTAGAGGTATATATTCAAGAAAATGCAAAACATACGTCTACACAAAGACATGTGCATGAAGGTTCATAGCAGCAATTTTTTTTATAATAGCCAAAAAGTGAAAAGAAGTCAAATGTCCATCACTTGCAGAACAGATGAATAAATGAGGAATCGCAATACAGTACAATATTATTTGATAATACAAAGGAATGAAGCACTGAAATATGATACCCACGGATGAACTTTGAAAACTTAATGTAAGTGAAAGAAGTCAGTCACAAAAGACCACGTACAGTATGACTATGTGATCTTTTCGATATGAAATATCCCAAACAGGTAAATCTTTAAAGACAAAACATAGATTAATGGTTGCCTGAGGGTAGAAAGGGGGAAAGAGGGGTTCTGTTAATGGGTAAGGAATTTCTTTTGGGGGGTGATGAAAATGTTCTGAAATTAGATCATGAAATTAGTATATGAATTATGTTGATGGTTGCACAACTCTGTAAGTAAAAAACCCACTGAATTGTGTATCTTTAAAAGTAAAACTTATGGTATATGAATTACATCTCAGTTTAAATTTTTAAAAAAACTTCTACCACTGGCCTTCTCTCTGTGAAATGAAGTTCTCCCAAATGAAAAACAGAGGTAATATGATTGCTAAATTTTTTCAAATAAGTCTCAATTTCTGGATTAAAATTTTCAGGGTTTTATGAATACATTTTACATAGAAAGAGAAACATAAAGATTAAAAAGAATCTGGTCTTGCCTAGTAAATAAGAATGCACTGAGTAACTTCCCAGCCAAGGGAACCAGAAAATCTAACTTCTAAAGTGGAATTATGGGACACAGACATAGTTTGTTAAAAGGTGATGATTCCTGCTAGCTTTCTCATGGGGACTTATTTCAAAAGAACAAACGTGTGGATCCCCTATTGGGCTTATTTGACCATAGCAGGCATAGTGGCAAACAGGAAGATGAACGAAATCTGACCTTTGCCCTCAAACACTACTCACACAGAGGGTAAAATACTTAGGGAAATTTCAAGTTCTTAATGATCTTAAGTTATAATAGTACTGTAATAATAATGACTTAAAACATTTTATGGGCGCAAATGAACACACCTTAAATTGACACCAGCAGAATAATAAAGACATTCTGATGACAGAATACCATATAGTTGTGGAAATGAATGGACTATGAAAATCAACATGATAAATCTGATAAACATAAATGAGTCCCTCCCAAAATAACCAAGTTCTAGAAGAATACATATAGCATAAAAACATTTATTAATGCTTAAAATATACTCCAATACAAAATATTATTAATACTTTATGGGGCCTCCCTGGTGGTGCAGCGGTTAAGTGCTGCGCTGTGGAGCTGTCGGCAGCAGCTACGTGAGTTCAACGCCCAGCTGGGGAGAAACCCACATGGCGCGGCAGACCTCTCCTGTCTCGCCCACTGCTCCCCTCAGCAGTGTATTCCTGTTGATCTGCCTGTTCTGATCCCCACTCTGCCTCTGGTGAACCCTCTCGCCGCCCAACGCCTCTGATCTGTACCCCAGCTTGCATGCAAAAATAAAATAAATCTTTAAAAAAAAAACTTTACATATATCACCTAATATTGTTACTCCTGGGCCTCCCCGGTGGTGCAGCGGTTAAGCGCTGTGCTGTGGAGCTGTTGGCAGCGGCGACGCGAGTTCGACGCCCGGCCGGGGAGAATCCCACATGGCGCGGCAGACCTCTCCTGCCTCGCCCGCTGCTCCCCTCAGCAGTGGATTTCTGATCTGCCTGTTCTGCTCCCCGCTCTGTCTCTGGTGAACCCTCTCGCCGCCCCACGCCTCTGGCCTGTACCCCAACTTGTATGTATAAATAAAAAATAAATCTTAAAAAAATATATATTGTTACTCCTTAATATTTTATATACATTCTATAGTGCATATGTCTAGTATATTTAATTTTTAAATATATTTATATATACTATAATATTTATTACCTGAGGGTACCCATGGGAATGATAAATATCTAAATCAGATAATAGTTCTACTAGCACTCAGGGTCCTTCTGCTCTATAGGTGGTGGGTAAATGGGTGATTATTGTATTACTTCTCATACAATTTTGTATAGATTCAACACTACATGGTAATTTTTAAAAACTGGACTAGAGAAAAATTCATAGGTCAATTTCTGTTGAGTGAGTTCAGGGCATAAGGAAAGATTTCTAGAAAATGGGACCTGAGCTGGACTTAAAAAGATGCATGATTTTGACACACAGAAAGGGAAGGCCTTGTGGGTGAAAGGAACAGTGCAAGCAAAAAAATAAAATAAAATAAGGTTTTAGAGTTGGTGACAACGAGATTTCATAAAGCCACAAATGCACCTTAGATTTCAGTTCTGCAAGTATTTTTGAGCCACACAACACAAAGGACAAAGAGATTTTTATGAATCATGATGCCGAAAAGTTGATACATGAAAAACAGAATCTCAAACTGTGTTTGGAGGGTTGCAAACTTGTTCTTTCTTTCTAATAGTGAGAACAAATTGGGATCCCTGGAATATACCACTTGGGAGATGGTGGGAGAATAATTTTATCCACCAGTATTAAGTTGTTGCCCGAGGACAGCTGAGTAAACAGTTTGCTGAAGTCTGTTTGAGGACTGCCAGCTAGTTACACCCATAATTTCATCTCTATTAACAAAAACAACTCATACTGTCGCGTTGCCCTGCTTTGGCTACCCCGGGGTTTGCAGTATTTGAATTATGGAGTGTCACTTGAGGAACATTCTATAGCAGTGGGGGCTGTGTTTTGATGTCCTTTCATTACCCACCCCCACTCTGCTGATTTATGGCCTACCACGCAGAGACCTAAATCAAAACTAGAAAATACGTGTGAAATAATGCAAAACAGAGTCAGAGGGTTGGCAATTCTGTAATTATACCTAAAGGGAAAATAATTATGTAATACCTTATGGCAAGAGTAAGTCTCAGAATAACAAATGTCCATACTGTAAATGGAGCATTCTGGGAAGAACATGCAAGGTCTTTGAAGAGAAGCTGAGGAAAAGGTTGCCTTTTGAAAGGACCCAGAGACAACTTTGTGAATGGTATTTGGCTTTGGATAGTGCTGTTACTAGCCCAGGAAATGAAGGCCTGAGTGAATGGAGCGACATGGCCCTGACAAAATGAATGTCAAAACATGGACACAACTCAAGTTACTCA
Organism: Scalopus aquaticus; assembly: GCA_004024925.1. Taxonomy (NCBI): domain Eukaryota; kingdom Metazoa; phylum Chordata; class Mammalia; order Eulipotyphla; family Talpidae; genus Scalopus; species Scalopus aquaticus. Next base: position 27,144 of record PVIJ01014850.1, read on the forward strand.
CTGTCCCAGTTCAGTTCCAACTACCACCTGCAGCAGCCATTGGTTTTTACCTGCAAGTCAAAATTCTAAAAATGTGAAAAACAACTTTTCGACAGAAAACAGAAAGACCTGACAGCAACTCTTCATTAGAAACTTCAAGTCAACATTTAAAAGACAAAAGACAAAACAAATACCCTTATATTGTAGATCTTTCAGCTTATAAAAGAAGGAAAGATGAAAGAATTCCTTAGTAGTTAAGACTGTGAACTTCTCCCCTGTCAATCAGTTAATGAACAACCTCTAAGTAGAGGGAAATATGAAAGAAATGACCTGTGTGATCTTCCAGCTTGAATCTTCATGGTGGAAAATAACTCGCCATCCACCTCTATACTGTATAGCTCTGGCATGGGAACCGAAGGGAAAGATGCTAGAGTAAGATTAGGTGACTAAGGCTCTTATAGACTGACTCCCCTCATTAAAAATTAGCCCTGAATTTAAGTGTGCCCTAAATCCCTCATACACTCACTTGGTTGTATGAGCTCAGGCGACAGCACTGTCAATTAAAACCACTTTAAAGAGATAAATTAGGGAAAGGTAAGGGTTTCTTTAAGACAGAGGTCTGCAAACTCTGGTCCTCTGGTCAAATCTGGGAAGTTCTCTGATTTTACAAAAAGTTTTATTGGAACACATTCATTTATTGGTCCATTCATTCAGGATTGTCATGGCTACTCTGCGGGTGTAATGGTAGATGTGGGTAGTTGTTGCAGTTCCCATATAGCCCACAAAGCCAAAATATCAATTCTCTGGACTTTTTCAGAAAAAGTATGTCTACCGCTGCTTTAGTTCACTACTCATCTGGAATAGCTTCAGTTGTCAAAAACTTTCTAGAGTAACAATTTATAAGAATAGATATATACTACATACAACTTTTAGGTATTTAAGCTTTAGATCACAAAGCAATTTCCTTATGGCTTTGTTTTTTGTTTCTGTGTTTTTTTTTAATTTTACTTTTCTAATTAAGGGTAAATATATATTTGATTAGACTATAACATTTGAAGTTAGATCCTAACTTTTTTTTTGCTCATCACAAAGGAGCTTGACAGAAGAGAAGAAGTAGATAGAGTTCAACAATTTAGCTTTGAAATGCTTGCTTTTGAAAACCAAGCTACTTAAAACATTAAAGTATCAAAAAAGTGTTGCTAGCGTATAGATTTAAAGGCAAAATTACATACTTGAAAATAATAGAGGCAATTTCTAAAACTCTTTAAAACTTTGCTTTGTAACAAATTATTTAATCTTTACATTAGATATTATCTATAATCTATACATTGGGTATTATACAGCCCATTTCATAGTGAAGAAATTGAGATCCATAGGATTAAGGAAGTTGCTTAGGATCATGCAAAATGGAGCAAAATGGCCAGGTCACGAAGGCTCACCTCCAGTTCCATAGGAGGACTTACTTAGGAAAACTGAGTGTTCTTGTCTTAAACTTGAATAATCTTGGAGAAGTCTTAGTTTCTCTGAATATTAGTTAATTTATCAAAAAAAAAAAAAAAAAGATGTGCCTTACAAAGCCTTTGCTGCAGTACCCCACCAAACCTGTAACTGAGAATTTTACTATCTCCATGTAAAAGACGTCTTTCAAAGAGAATTTACCTTCCTCTCTCTCCTTTGTTCATAACAACTCTTGCTGCTTTCATCTTGGGTGTTTGTGAGCTGAGTTGATTTTTATATGGGGTAAATTCTGTGGTGGCCTCACCTGCCCTCAACACGCTCTACCTTCCACTCTCACCAAGGAGACATGGCGCCGAGTTCCTGAGCTCATAGATTCTCTGGGTGGGTTTAGCTTCACATTCCCCTGGAGCTCACAGGCAGCCTGGGTCCCACTTCAGTCTGCCCCAAGCAGTTGCCCCCTTCAGTCTGCCTGATCACACTGCTACCATCACTGCTCTTTTGCCTCAGCTTCCAGCACCTCTTGGCTGTTAACCTGAGTATCCAGTTTCTAGCTGTTTGAAATGGCACCTCCCCATTTCAGTGGAGACCTCACATTCAGGAAACTGCCAGCATCTGCTCTCTGAGGAAGTGGATTGTATAAGTGAAACTACCCCAGGCCACTGAAAGTCTAGGCTGGGCAGCCAAAGTAGGTGACTGCCCAAGAAAGTGGGTGAGTTTCAGGATGAGAAAGGCCCTTCGCTGCTTAACATTTATCAGACCAGGACAAAAAGGTGACCTGCCCTTCACAGGAACTTCATTACTAGGGGAAAGTAAAGACTCAATATCAAGCATGCAGAGCGAGGCTGAGATATTCTCTGACTTCATGAAGCACACTCAAACTGTTTTTAAATGACCAAAGAAAAAAGTTGTAAGTGAGAAAAATGTCCTCTCTTGAGAGATTGGACCCCACCCTGCCACCCACCCACCCACCTATGGGGAACTGTAAATCACATATTACTGGCACAGTAAATTGGCAGGCAATGTTTTAAACATTATGCAGTGCCAGGTCTGGGCCTCAATACAGATTCTTGTTTTTGTTTTAGGTACTTGTCATTTAAAAATACACTTGGAAATTTCTAGGGCTATAGATGAAATGCCCACACAGAGAGAGCGTGATGTGAGAAACATGTCCTGCTTCTAACATGTGCAAGGAGCCTAATAAGAATCCTTTCAAGCATTCATTCACACAATTCTCTGGAAGGTGGGTGTTATTATCTCCCTAGTAAAGGTGAAGGGGGCCCTCGTAGGAAAAAGACTTGCCCAGACTATCTTGTGAATAGGCTCTCCCTGTTTTAAGATAACTCCCCTGAAAAAGGAACATTAACTCTGAATTTTTTTCCTTGAAAAATCCTGGAGATTGTGACCATGAAATTCCAAGTCTCAATTTCCATAAAGAAACAGATTTTTTTTCTGCTTTCAGAACTACTGAGGTCTTAGAGATCAGTTCATCACAGAATAAAGTAAGGAACTGAGGCACAGAGATGTGGATGATTTATTCAGACAGAAGGCAGCTAAATTCTTTTTGGGGCCACTGCTACTAATCCATGTTTCTTCAGCATAGAGAGAACACCTCAGTGAGAGAGAGAGAGAGAAGGAGGGAGGGAGGAAACTGTTTATGTTGTGACTCAGATTTCAAGGACCACCCACATTTTGTTTACTGGCAAAAACCATCCATAGATTATCAACTCATGTCTTTACCATAGTTGAGTCTTCTCTCCTTTTTCTTAGTTATTTTTCTGCTTATGAAAAGCAAAATTAATAAGTGGGCTAATGACTGAAAAAAACAGACTATGATGAAAAATCTGAAATGTACCTCCTCGTATGAAACAAAAACGTTCCATTCTTTTTCTTTTTTGTACTTTATTCCAGAAGGTTGATTAACAGAGATGCTCTGGGGCAGGGCAGTAAAAGAACATGTAAATGCTCTGGTTTTGTTGTTTCTTGCCCTATTCCTAGTTTTGGTGGGGGAACCAGCTTACGAGCAACTAGAAGCAGATGCTGCAACACACGAGGCAAAGAGCTTCCATAGACGCCCACGACTTGGAGCCAGTTCATGCCTCAGAGTAGTCACAGTTCTGCTCTTCCAGGCAGCACAACAGCCCAAGTTTTGGCTGAAGCCCCAACGTGTTCACTCTACTCTTCCCGCCCCTTCCTCACAGCTCACTTTTTCAAAACTCTCACTTCCCATACAAGATTTTCCATCAGAGGCAAGAATGAGGCTGTTGGGAGAAGTTGTGAAGGCCCCGCTCCAGCCTGAGCTCAGCTTCCTGTCCTCAGTGGCCAGCAGCACCTCCCGCTGGGGGCAGTTGTGCAGAACTATGGGCCCTACCAATGACTGGCCTAATTTCACTATGGGCAATAGCCCCTCCCCCACCTCCCCGCCCATGTTGATTTTGAAGCTGGGAGAATGTGCCAATGATCCAATTCATCTTTTAAATCTGATTCCAATCCCCAGCTTCCTGGATTGTCCTATTAAAGTGAATAATGGATAACTTCATTTTGGCCATGGTCACACTCTAACTGTCCCCTTGGGATGAGTAAATTACACTTCAGTCACGTACCCAAAGAAACTTCCCCACTCCTTAACAAAAAATTCATTTTGAGGTCTATTTGCATCCACTTGAAAATGTCTTTATTATTTCATACATTTTGAGCCTCCATGTCCTTTAGCAAGGCTCATAAGCAGACAGGTCCCCACTGAATGAGCTTACAACCGTAGGCCTGGTCATAACGGACTAATTGACCTGATTGAGAGTCATGAAGAGAAAAAGAAAGAAAGAAAGAAAGGAAAAAAAAAGTCATTTATTCACTACCTCCCTAATTCTCTGCATGTTAATATTTCATCATTCAGACAAGATATGTTTTCTTTAGAGTTCCAGGGGACTAAATTTACACCCCAGCACTTGTGACTAGAGGTCAACGCTTACTCATTCGTAGGAAGGGTCTTCTGCACAGTCTGGAAGGAGGAGAAAGGTCTTGCACCAGGAGGCTGCCTGAGAGGGAAAGGGCTGAGAGGGACTGAAGGCTATCCTCAGGGAAAGCTGCTCTGTTCAGATCTTATCAACCGGCTGAAACTGTCTCCTTCTGGGAGGATGGCCAACATGGCTAACTCATGTGGGTGGGAGGCATTTCTCCAGGCCTCACGAATGGACAAGATTGGAGCTCAAGACCCAATTTCACTGTGTGTAGGACTTGCTTAATCCTTGTCCCAAAGTGAGTGCTTAACCGCTCAGCTCTCCAAAGAATAACTGGAATGAGGAGAGCCCGTGCAAGAGTCCCTCTTCTCCAAACACATACACAGACTCCTTATAAGCTTACCACCTTATCCCCTGACCCAGAAAGAAAAAGCTCATTCACTATAAAGCCATTTATTTCACACTAAGGTATCTGTCTTTCTGAAACCAAGATTTTCAAATATGAGGATAACTGTTACCTCTCGGATTAAGTATTGGGATTTCTTCACCCCTTCTTTATGCAGCCTGGTTTTCAGATTCTCATGTTGGTGAAGTTAAAGGTGTCCCCAAAGCAACCGAAGCTTGGCAAGAGACTGAAGTTGCTATTGGTCACCTCCTTGAAATGTCTCGTTCCATATCCTCCCACTTCCCTCAAGAGTCTTCTTTATAAACCTGTCGTCTCTCCCTTCTGAGGAAAGGAAAGACAGTGGCTTCCTTCCAAAAGGGCCCTTCGTGACCCCTACACTCCTGGAACTGCCCCTCAAACTCTTGCTTACACCCTCACTCCTCTCTTTCAGGATATAGCCAACTCACACTTAATTCTGCATTTTTTTTAAACAAATTAGTCTAATAGGTGCAAAATCTCAAGATTTTACAAATATTTTCTAACCTTATGGGGGTCTTTTAAAACTGACCAACTTAAAGGACAGCTGGAGAATTTTTCTCAAGGTCCTATATTCAAGTTTTAATTTTTTTCTTTTTACAGTGAATTGAATTTTAATGTATTTGTGGGACACTTGAACGGATGCAAATTCCTTTAAGGAGGATGAAATTTTGATGGTCCTGAAAGAATTGATCCTTAAGGGATTGCTTTTATGTGAAAGAGGCTTTAGGCAAAGGGGCTATTTCTGTCCTTTGGTTGGGAGCTTTGAGGCAGGGCTGGATAGCTATGGTGTTCTGCCACTTCATAATTTCGAAAGTAACCTTCTTTCACATGGAAAAAGCCACAGAAATATAATTAGGGCGTAAAGTTTTTGCCAATTCGCAGTGTGCCTCTCCTTCCCCTACCCCCAGGTTAAAGGTTAAAAATGCTCATCAGTCTGTGCCACGTCTGTCCTGATTCATCTTGGAAAGTCTGAGTCTTCAGGGCCATGTTGGGCTAAACGGTTATTTTATCAAAACCACTGCCAAGTTCAAAATGAACCCAGGTTTGTTAAGATATTTACTAATAGGAAGATTCCTGAAAGGATAGTGCAAAGCTCAAACAAAGAAAACAATGCTGTGAACATTGCGGCCTGAGAGAGCCAGCTGACCCATCTCAGAATTTCCATTCTCTCGCTCTCATATACTTTTCTGACTTGCCAGTGGCACACTGCCTGCTGTGAAGCCTGGTGCACATAATCACAAGGCAAATAAAAAGCATATATATTTGTACATGAGATAGCAATTTAAAAATGAGCTACGTTATTTGGGCACATAAACCTGAATGAAGTCATTTTGATTTTATAAAAATAAAGTCATGACATAAAGACAAAATATTGAGTCCTGGGTAATTCTTCTTCCAGAATTTTCCTCCCAGTAGGCAGTTTAAAATCAAGTGTGTATTACTCTCTGTTAAAACAGACATACAAACCAAAGAATCAGGACCAAACATCGGTATGGAAAACACATCCAGGCTGTGTTTGAACTGGTGCACCAGCGGCGAGCCCAGGCTTCACACCTTACAGACAAATGGGCAAAGCCAATTGTCACCACCCCCCAGTGTCATCTTGCAAATGAATCTTTTCATTGCCCAAGAGGCATGGCAATGGAGGCTAGTAGCTGAGGGGACCCCAAAGGCTAGGAGGTTTACCCAGGTCTGACTGACCTGGATCTTTAGGGAGGGTCATGACTTAAGGCTTAGCTACCAGTGAAAGTCATACCCAGGTCTCCATCTAAACAATAACCACAGTGTGGTGGACAGTCTTCTACCTTCTGGCTGAAAAAATTGACATTCCCAATCCTGGATCCTGGAATATTATATGCTGACTATGACCAAACAATGCAACTTTTCTAGCACATTCTGGAGAAAGCTAGACAGCAATGAGATAGGGTTTGAGGGGTCTTTTTAAATCTCTTATGGAGAATCAAGGAGGGAACAAAAATCCTGGGCTGGGAAGCATCACTTTTTCTCCTTGTTCACTAGAATGTGTTTTATTTCTCATTTATTTAGCTAAAAGATTCTTAAGTAATTTTAAGAGATGGTATATAACAAAGATAATAAGCATTGTGGCTAAATCACTAAGTAATATTGAGTTCTTATTATGCACGAGGCATGTGCTAAGGAACAAACAAGTACCATCTCATTTGTTTTTTCATTTGGTGTGTATTAGGACTTCCGGTTTACACTCTGAAAAACTGTAGCCCCAAGAGATATAAATAACTCATGCAAGGTGTTACACTCACGTTATTCTGATTTCAACGCCCTTGTTTTTACTTGCTTTACCACCCAAAGAAAACTCCTGAGATTAGAGTCAGATTTGGAACAAATTCTCAGATTGGCCTGCACACGGCCCAAGTTTTGGCTCTGCCACCCCTGAGGAGGGAGAGGGGTCTGAAGTGGGTGCTGGCCGTATTTGGAAATAAGCTCTATCTGCTCCTCCTCCACCCTTTTTGCTCCCTCTGGGCACATTACTATGTGACTATCATAAATCCTGCTGGGTTTGAGAGCTGGTAACATGTGAGGAACAGATTTTCAGCTGGAAATTCAATGGGCAAAAGCAATATTCCTTCTCTTCAGCTATTCATGCCTGGACCATGATTATCCTCTTTTTTGTAATGCTGATCATTTTTTGTGTGTTCTTTTCTTTCCTTCTCCTTTCTTATCCATTTATATTATGGCTCCCAAAAAAACATAAGAATAGATACATATGCAAAGACACTGAGAGGGCAAATGTGGCATTTACTGAGCGAGCGAGGAATGCCAAAGGAATTAACTGCACACCTAAATTACATTCATGTTTCTGGGAATGAAATGTTGATAAATAATCTTGAATAAATATTTTAGTATTTTAAAGTACTGAATTTGTACAAAACATCTAGGAAATACAGACTCCTGTGTTCCTGACCTTTAACAAAAAACTCTTATTGTATTCAAGAAAATGAGACCATAAAGGCAATGTCAGCATGTCTACCACTGCCTCTGCATTTGACAGCTTCTATCATGAGACTACAGTGGATGAAATCTCCAAAGGATAATTCATAATAAACTCTGCTTTGGGATACTTTCAAATAGTTTATAATTCAAAATAATAGACATCACTCATCTAAATAACAGTGAGATAATCAGCTCATCATGGTCACCATTTTGATGATCAATATTTTAGATATTTCATGGCCGTGTAAACAAAGACTGGATATGACTGTAAACTTCTTTAACATCCATTCAAGAAAGCATTTTATTTAGTCAGATAAGACATTGAAGTGTCTAGAGATGATCTGCGGACACCAACAGAAAATAAGTCACCCTTCTAAATCTCATTATCCTCAAGCAGATTCTTCACAAGAGAAACAGAAATTACAACACTTGTATCTAGATGCTAGGAAAAGAATGAAAGAAATTCTCACTTCTTAAACTTTGCAAAACAGATTCAAGTTTAAAAAACTAATAGTTCACGGAGAGGGATATTTACTTCTCACAGGAAGATAGCAGTTTTACAAATCAGTAATATTTGCAAAGAGGTTTAAAAAGTGGAAAAGTACACTATGAAAATAGAAAACAAATAAATTATAGTCCAGAATTTCTTTTAACCCACCAGAATCAAATGGCCTAAGACTATCCAACAGGAATATTTGCACTAAGCAAACATTTGTACATATAAACCCTCTTGTTTTAGTTTTGATCTTTCTCTTAAACATCATGAATTTTACAGCTTGGCAAAGTGTTGTGTTTGCCATCCAAAACCCAAAGGGCTAATGGTAGACTAAAAGTGTAAACTTCTAGGTTAGTCGTCTTAGAAGAGAATCAGGACCTTCCATGCATTTCAGCTCTGGCTTGTCTGTAACACTGGGTAATTTGTTATAATGTTAACATTAAATCACCTATGTTTTGGTTGAATTTTTTAAAAATAAAGAATGACATAAGAAATGTTGAAACTGAAGGGTGAGTTCAGGTCACTAGCAAAATGGTTTCTATATCCATTGAGTAGTCACTAAAGGAAATTTCTCCATCCCCGTGAATGCATTTCTATACTAGCCTCAAACAAGTAAAATAATCTTCACATTCCATGAATATATCATGCTCTCAAAACTTATGAATTAAAAAAAATTCAGGAAAGATTTTTAAGGGAAATATGTTTGTTTGTTACCAAACTCCAGAATAAGAACAGGCCAGTTTACAGGAATATTGAAAATCCACTGTAAACATACCCAAGGGTCCTTTTTTTTTTCAGGTTGATGCTATAATTTTGCTACACACAGAGAGAAAATGGTGGCTTGTTGCAGGACTAGGTTTTCAAGGCTGGAATGTGGTAGGATAATGGACGGTTTGGGTAGAAGGTGTATAACTGCATGGGGGATGCCACAGACTCCCTGACAATATTGAAGCAGTAAGTTCAAGGTTTTTGTGTTCCTGAAGACTAAGCTTTTCTCCCTATTCAAAACTCTAAGAAATAGGGATCTGTCTTGAGCAGCATACTGTAAGGGAAAGAAGATTCCCATTGAAATAGCACAGCATTCCATAGAAGAGCTAGCTATTGTTACATACATACTCCAAACCTTGAATACCTGCTAATAATGGATACAGATATTCACAGAAGGGAATTTCATGGTTGTGGGAGCAAACATGTTTTTATATTAAAGAGCAGAGTAGATCATTAGGAAACACTCACTAAAAAACAACTTCTGATTACCTTCATTAAGTTCTGGAAATCTCGAATCTATTGTAATTGCCACTTTTTTTTTTTTTTAAGCTCCTGATAGTCTATATGGTCTCTTGGTGAAGTCAATGAAGGTAAGAAACAAATCCCACATTTCAGGTGAACACCTGAATATATATGATCCTCTGGGACTCTGTATTTATGCTAATTAATGATTAGAGCCAAGAATCTCTAGGTGGAATTTTTATGTCTCTCAGTTTTAAAGCAAAATTAGAAACTTAGAGATGTGTAAGGAATAGATGAGTGTGTAGTTTTTAATTTATTTGTTTTTATGACTCTTCATTTTTAAAATAAGGAAATGAAAAAACAATTTAAAAGTAAGTAAGTTAAAAAGTAAAATAGTCTTTCAGTTTCATATTGTCTGTAGGTCATCTATGAGTCTCAAAAAGAAAATAAAGCTAATAGTTAATTTTAGAATAGATAACTATTTTGCTGGAGGAATGAAAAATAGACTTATGTTTATGAAGGTTTTGTTTTCTTTTGTCTTAAATAGGAAGGAGGATTTAAGAAATAGAAAGGCCTCAATTTTGGGTGCATAGTGATATGGAAATGCAAAAAAAGTATAAAAAGATCACTAAAATTATATCACTGAATCACAGCTTTAAGATCCATAGCATTTGCTGTATTTGGGCAAAATACTGGCATTTAATGCTATATGTACAATTTCAAGCCTTTATTAAAATTACAATGAAAACAAATAAAAATAGTTAATAAATGTTTACCAGAGCATACAAATCACCAAATACAATGTATTGCAAATTTGATATGGTAACGTACATCTGAAGAGGTATATATACAGTGTTGTAACCCACGATTACCTCAATAAAAAATAACATCATTTAAAACAAATAAACTTAAAAATAATTTAAACAATATGATGTGAAAATGTGAGCACATCATTTCCACATCCAGACCTGTGAAATTCTTTTTGTATAAAATTTGGTTTTGTAAAAATTATTTATTTTATCTTAGATTGATTTATCTTAGTTTAAGTTAGTTGACCCAAATGAATAAGCAAAAGAATAGTTTATGCCAAGTGTGATAGCTATATTTTAAAAACAAATAAATCTGGGTTGCATGGTGGCCATCAATACTACCAGGATATCGGGGTTGGAGTGGGGTAGAAAGCTTTGATTTAGATGACTCGGCTGGCAAGTGTACTTCCCCTCACTACAAACTTTCTTCCTCAAGAAACTGGATAATCAGGCTAGTTTTATCTTTAGCCAGTTAAGTATAGTTTAGATTAAGATGTTGCACACTATCCTTATGATAAAATTCATTTCTAAAAACCATCCTGCTAACAAAGACAACCAGAGTCACACAATTTTAAAAACTGTTTTAAATATTGAAGGACTCATTGAAAACTTCTGAAATCCTGGCATATATAATTGGTTTATGTTGCTGAATTATTACTTTTACTCCTCACATCAACATTTCCATAAAAGAAAGTATAGACACATAGACACATATTCACGTTGTACACCTCACACGTTAAAAATGACTACATGTAGGAAAAAATTTGGATGCTCTCCCAGTCATACAAAATGTTAGCTATATGACTTTCTCCAGATGAAAAAGCCCCTACCCTATTTGCATTTGTTATGTTGGTACAGTGCCATGGAGAGAACTCTTCAATTAGGACTTGAGTTTAAATTTAATCAAATAAACGACCTGTGTGGAGATTTATACTGTGTCTGTGCTTACCAGATGAAGAGGTACTCACAGAGAGAACACCCTGCCCAGGCCCTTCTGAGGAATGGAGACATGTCTGCTTTCTGAGCAGAGACCACGAATTTTAGAACAAATGAGACACTAAAGGGCTTGTCTGAGCCCTTTATAGATGAGGAAAACTTCCGTTCAGAGTAGTTAATAACTTGCCATGTATGGTTCACACTGGTTAACAGCAGGTATGGAAGCCCCTCTTTGGTCTCATCCAAGCTTCCCCCTGCTTAAGCAATACAGCTCACCACTTAGTTTAAAGTGTGTGTGCATATACTTATAATCAAGGAAATGCAAATCAAAACCACTATGAGATACCACCTCACACCTGAGAGGATGGCACACATTAAAAATACAGGCAACAACAAATGCTGGAAAGGATGTGGAGAAAAAGGAACTCTTCTACACTGCTGGTGGGAATGTGAACTGGTCCAGCCACTATGGAAAGCTGTATGGCGATTCCTCAAATTGCT
>PVIJ01014851.1:0-38900 GCA_004024925.1 Scalopus aquaticus
CCATTGTGTATATGTACCACATCTTCTGGATCCAATCATCTATTTTTGGACATCTGGGTTGCTTCCATACCTTTGCTATTGTGAACAGTGCCACAATGAACATACGGGTGCATGTATCCTTTCGGATTAGTGTTTTTGTATCCTTTGGGTAAATTCCCAAAAGTGGGATTGCTGGGTCGTATGGGAGCTCCATGTTTAGGAGTTTGAGGAATCGCCATACAGCTTTCCATGGTGGTTGGACCAGTTCACATTCCCACCAGCAGTGTAGAAGAGTTCCTTTTTCTCCACATGCTTTCCAGCATTTGTTGTTGCCTGTATTTTTAATGTGTGCCATCCTCATAGGTGTGAGGTGGTATCTCATAGTGGTTTTGATTTGCATTTCCTTGATTATATGTGATGTTGAGCATTTTTTCATGTATCTGTTGGCCATTTTCTTTTCTTCTTTGGAGAAATGCCTTTTGAGCTCTTCTGCCTATTTTTTGACTGGGTTATTGGGGTTTTTTTTGTTGACTTGTGTGAGTTCCTTGTAAATTTTTGTTATCAGTCCTTTATCAGATGTATTGTGTGCAAAGATCTTTTCCCAGTCGGTAGGGTGTCTGTTAGTTTTGGTTAATGTCTCTTTTGCTGTACAGAAGCTTTTTATTTTGATATAATCCCATCTGTTTATATTGTCTTTCACTTCCTTTGCTTTGAGGGATGTTAGACCTATAACTTTCTTAAGATACGCCTGCATACATAACCTCTCCATTGCCTAAGACCCCAGGATTGGGTCTAGGTGCCGAGCTGCTCCTTTGATAAGTACATTGTTGCCTGATCACGGGTTGGTGTCCTGTACAAAAACATTTACTCCCCCTCCCCTTACATTCCCCTGCCTGCTTCTAAGAATCAGCATAAGATGGCTTCTGTGATTAGCCACTTCAGGGAGTTGGAATAAGATGGTTCCTTTGATCAAATTCTGGTTTCCAGGCAAAAAGGACATTACGCTATTGCCTTTCAGGCTCCAGGCTCAGGGCAAAGGTTAATCATTATGTTTATACCTCATACCTTAGAAAATTTACCTTAAGCAAAAAAATATTTTCCCCAGAAACCTCCTGATGGTAATCAAAATGTAATCGATCATGTGCCTAACAAAAAATATGTATCCTGTTATTTTTACCTCATTTTTGTAGACAATCATTATCTTTAGAAACTATGCCTGCTAGCCAATTTTATGGTACAAAAAACCCCGCTGTTGGGGCAATAAACAGAGCAGCCTGATCACTCCTTGGGGTGCGTGCTGTCTCTCACTCCCCTTCCCCTTCCCTCCTGTTGCCAAAGCCTTCTCCACCACCCATAGGAACTGACAATAACTTCGAACAGAGCTGGCCTCCGACAAGTGACACCTGAACAGGGACATGAACCCTGGACCCTCAGACACCAAAGGATTTTTTTTTATAATAAGAGATGGTGATCCCACAAATGATTAATAAACGTGAGCAAATAAACTAAGAAGTTTGATCATAAAAAACCTATTTTTCTCTGTTATATATATTTAGTAGTACAATAATTAAAGCATTATTTTCAGTGGATTAGAACTGAAAAGTAGTTAAATTGACAGAATAGATAGTGCTAAAACAGATAGTAATATGTGTAAAATTTTAGCATACGTTAGGGAGTATCACAAAGCAATGTAAAAGAGATTTGATAACAGTTTAAATGTTTAATTATATATCAACTTAACAAGAACTATAAATGGATATGAACAAAGGGCTGTGTATGTAGAGGATTTCTAAGTTTGAAAGTAATATGTGCAGTCATGTAACGGGATCTACTGGATTTCTAGACAGTCATTAAAAACATGGCAAAAAAACTAAGCATTTTACAAGGTAAGGTGGAAAGAAATGTTTTACCTGATATAGCACAAAAAGGTTAATGCCTTTAATTTCTAAATAAATGTTACAAATAATTTAATAGTAATACTACAATGGAAAAATTCCAAAAAATATATGAAAACATTTCTTATCTCATTAGAAAAAAAAGTAATGAAAGTTAATGTAATAAAAATCATGTATCACTTATCAATTTGCTATAGATTTTATTTATTTATTTATTTATTTATTTATTTATTTTTTAAAGATTTATTTATTTATACATACAAGCTGGGGTGCAGGCCAGAGGCATGGGGCGGTGAGAGGGTTCACCAGAGACAGAGTGGGGAGCAGAACAGGCAGATCAGAGATACACTGCTGAGGGTAGCAGCGGGCGAGGCAGGAGAGGTCTGCCGCTCCCTGTGGGATTCTCCCTGGCTGGGCGTTGAACCCGCATCGCGTGCTGCCGACAGCTCCACAGCGCGGCGCTCAACCGCTGCGCCACCAGGGAGGCCCTATTTGCTATAGATTTTAAAAATTATTTTCTAGTGTTAATAAGAGCCATAATAAAATGTATATTATCTTACAGTATAGTTACTAAAGCATATGTGTGAGGATCTAAAGCTTTAAATACATGTTAAATATGTTAAAGCCTAGAAAAAGAATTGAGGGGAAATACAACATACAATAACACTCACTCTTGACTATTGGGGATATATGTTTATATTTGGGTCTTTACATTTTTCTGTATTGTCCCAAAATTTTATACAAAACTTCTTATAGAGTAAGTAGGTAATTAAAATGTAATTTGTATATTAGTGATTAAAATGAAAACATAAAGTTTACATACTGTATGATCTCAAGTGGTATATAACAAAAAAAGTGAAAAATAATGGAATGTGTAACACTGAAAATTTTAACAATGATTTGATTAAATGAAACTTTTTTCTCCTTTATACTTAAACATACTTTTTTTTTTTTTACCAAAAGAGCATGTATTACTTTCGTAATCAGGAAAATATGTAAGTTTAAATTTTAAACGTCAATGGGAATAAAGTTAATTAATTTTAGAGTGTTAGTTTGTATAATGTGAGATGTGCCTCTGAAATGTATAGCTATCTATAACTTGTTAAGAAAACTAACAAGAATTCTGTCTTAGGATCATGTAAAAATGAATTGTATTTAAGAGGCTTGATTTAATAGGCATGGTTTAACTGTACAATAAAACAACTAAATAGTATGTTCTGATTGAATATGATGTTCAAATATTATAATGCTATAATAGTTCTATGAATATTTTTATTTCCTTGTACAATAGAGGGACTGCATTTTTGTTGATCTTTTGCATTTGATATGAAATCAATCTGCTTTTCAATGAATTCACCTGGAAAAATTCCCAGATAGAGGGAAGAGCATGAAGTACATATAATTGTGATACTATAGGTCTCAATAATAATTCCATAGCAGATTGAATATATACAAAGTTAGAGTAGATCATTAAAATTTTACTACTTTTTATTGGACTTCTTTCTCTCTACTGCTGTGCATTTTGTTAGGTATCACCACTGGGTTGTTATCCCCAAAAACAATCATGATGAAAAACCTGGGGTTAAGATTATAACAGAGAAAGGGATCAAGTACTTTTTTGGGAATATTTTCTTTGATGTGTTTCCAAGTACTTGATTTGTGATGGCTTGGTTGACTTTTTATGTAGAGTAAAGTGATTCTTTTTATGATTTATACATGTCTTTTGTCAGATATATGTATCACCCATATTTTCTACCTGCCAATGGATCACCTTTTTGTTTTCTTGATAATGTCTCTTGAATATAAGAAAATATTAATGTTGATGATTCCATCTTTTATGGTGTTATTTATAGCTTATCTATTAAATATCTGCCTACTCCAGAGTAATTCTTGTAGAAAATTTAGAGTTGAGCTTTTACATTTAGGTCAATGTTTCATTTCCAACTAAAATTTATGTATAATGCATTATTGGGTTAATAAGATTTATTTCAATGTAGATATCCAATTGTTTCAGCACATTATTTTAAAAGACTTTTCCTTTATAGTTGATGACTATCAAAAATTACATGACCAAATTCCAATTATTTTCCATCAATATGTAGGTTTATCTTTATATCAATACCATATTATCTTGATAACAACAGTAATCTATAGCTGTGCACTAAGCTAGAAATCAGGTAGTGTACATCTTCCAACTTTGTTCTTTTTCATGACTATTTTGATTTTACAAAGAATCTACTTCTTTGTTACTCTATATCAATTTAATTTGTTTTTAAATCATAAAAGGAAAGGGTTATTAGGAAAAGGAAAGGAAAATAAGATGCTTGTGCAAATACAAGCGGGCAGAAAGAGCTGCCACTACTGCTTTGTTAAAAAAAAAAAAAAGGGTTTGTGGAAAGAAACTACAGCAAAGTCACAAGTCACTAGAGCGCTGCCTCCATATCAATTTTAGAATCAGATTGCAGACAAGGAATTTGATTGAGATTTCATTAAACTGTTTTGCAAAGTCCAAGCCTGATTTGTAAAGAATTAAATCATGTTCATCATCTCTCTCTTCCCATATAATTTCCCCTCTCCTTTTATCACAAACTTTAGCTATATTTGTTTGTTTATTTATTTATTTATTTATTTATTTATTTATTTATTTTGGCAAGGCTAACAAAGCTTGATAGGTAGAAATTGGCTGAAACAGGTGTTAATAGGTTATCAAGCAGTTCTGTCCTAGGGCCCACACACAACCTCCTTCTCCCCACACACACCCTGAAGAAGTGACTGAGAAAAATCTTAAGGCATTAAACCATCTAAATTCCCTGTGGGACACATGCTAAACAGGAGCCCCTGAAAGCGAATATGTGAGCCATGAAGAGGCAGGAATAGTCTCTATGCCTGCACATTGCTAACCTCCCTTGCCCCCTCTGCCTGACCAATCCAGACACCCCAACACTATAAGAGGTGGGGAGGCAGATTTGAGCTAGTTCTTGCAAGGATACTTGACTGGTCATGTATTAAAGCTTCTGCACTGCCATAGAAAATATGAAACTATTGTTACAGGTTTGTTTGCATGTGTAGAACAATGACCCACATTAGGCTCAGTTACAAAGTCATCTTCTCATCAGGTGACATCCCTCTCCTTTATCTTTGATTCCTCAGATCCCTGTTCTGTTTCTTAGCTCAGAATATAAACCCTTAGTCTTTCCCATTTACTCTAGAATTTACACCCATGTAAATTCTCTACACATACGTAATTAGCAATTAAATTTGTTCCTTTTCTCCTCCTGATCTTTCTGATGTTAATTTGCTTGCTTACTAGCTCCAAAACCACCTCAGAGGGCTGGGGAAATCCCCCCTGTATCCCCACCATTCTATATTTACAGAACTTTAAAAGCAAAGCAGCAGGAAAAAACAGTTTTACTGAGGAGTCAGAAGCATGTCAGGAATAGCTCCGTTCTGGGGAACTCCTGACATCCAGGTTGTTGGCAAGTTCAGGCTTTAGTTTTGTATTTGGGAGCAAAGAATGTAAATCCTTTTATAAAGGAAAGAACCCCTTTGTTCACAAAATAATCACATCCTATTTTTACCTGTTTTATAAGTTTGGATTTTTGTATTCTGGTTAAAGTTAAAGCCAAGCACACCCATGGTAAAAACAAAAGTATACTGCTTTGTTCTGCAGTTCTTTAAAGCTTGCTGTTTCCAATGATCAAAATACCCAGGCAGCATATAAATGCATTCAATGTAAAGAGAAACTTTTAGCATGTGTTGAAATGTTGGGGCTCTTTTGAAGGAAAGCAGAATTTATCATCTGCAAATAGCCTCTTTAGCATTTTGATTATTTTGAGCTGATTATTTTCATTTTTATTTATTTTAAGATTTATTTATTTTGGGCCTCCCTGGTGGCGCAGCGGTTGAGCGCTGCTCTGTGGAGCTGTCGGCAGCGCGCGATGCAAGTTCGATGCCCAGCCGGGGAGAATCCCACATGGCCCGACAGACCTCTCCTGCCTCACCCGCTGCTCCCCTCAGCAGTGTATTTCTGATCTGCCTGTTCTGCTCCCCACTCTGTCTCTGGTGAACCCTATCACCACCCCACACCTCTGGCCTGCACCCCAGCTTTTATGCAAAAATAAATAAATCTTCTTTTTCTTTTTTTTTAATCTTTTTTTTAAGATTTATTTATTTATACATACAAGCTGGGGTACAGGCCAGAGGCGTGGGGCGGCGAGAGGGTTCACCAGAGACAGAGTGGGGAACAGAACAGGCGGATCTACTGAAGTACACTGCTGAGAAGAGCAGCTGGCGAGGCAGGAGAGGTCTGCCTCGCCATGTGGGATTCTCCCTGGCTGGGCATCGAACCCACGCAGCAGCCCTCGACAGCTCCACAGCGCTGTGCTTAACCTGTTGCGCCACCAGGGAGGCCCCTGAGCTGATTATTTTTAAAAACAGCAGACCAAAAAAGAAGTACTTACAACTGAGAAGTTCCTTTTGCAAGAGCTATTTACATTTATAAGGAACATCTCCATTCGGAAGGGGGTCTCCTCTCTGTACCCAGAGAGTAGTAAAGGAAACACCCTTAGCACTGACACAAGGGCCCTGTGCCATACACTTGTTTGCTCTTCTTTGCCTGATACTTTCTCTCCTGTAACATTTTCTTTTTATCTTTGATGGAGATAGTCTTTAAGTGATGATTTGGACCATTTTGAAGAGTTACTCAGTTTTTCTGGGTATCTTACCTAGATACAGGGAATATACATGTTATTAAAATTCTGTTTGCATTTCTCCTTGTTGTGTTTTGGTTACACAGGGTTCTCAGCCAAGGTCACACAAGGGCTCGGGAAAATTCCAACAAAATTTTTACCTCTCCATGAATTGCTTTCCTCATTCCTATCTATCTCCATGCTATTACATTAGCTCTTTTTGTCACTTAGAATGTTCTTCCTCTCCTCTCTACTGTTTATACCTAGTTCTGAAGAGCTAATGCAAATGTTACTTACTTATCTTTGAAGACGTCTATGAATTGCTAGTCTTTATTGGGAATCCCCATAAAAACTTATACCCATTTTTTTAGGGCACTTACAAAATGAGGGCTGGCTCTTTCTGTTGTCTACTTACATCGACTAGGCTAAGCAGGACCGTGTATAATTAGTCTTTATATTCGAAACGCTGAAGATAAAGTCAATGCCTAGAAACTGCCAACTGAGTGGCTAAATGCTAAGTAAATGAATGAATGAATAAATTAATGAACCAACTTTTAACTTGCCTCTGTTCTTCTCTCTTGAACTTGCTTTCATTGCTATATTTTTCCCAAGGCATTTAATACATTCTAACATAATACACAATTTTCTTATTTGTTGTATTTGTTGTCAATATTCTCCCATTAAAACCGATTGTCTTTATACATGCTAATATTTGAAGAATAAATAAATAAATCCTCTCACATAATTTTTCTTCGAAGTAATTTCCTTTATTTTTGTTATTTAGAAGCTGACCAAATTAAAATATTATCCTTATTCCTAGTTTTTTTGTAAGCCTGGCACCTTCGTCTGTTTCCTTACTGCCTGAAAAGAATTCTTTGTGATAAGGCTTTGAGTCTCTGTTAAATATTTAACTATTAGCTAAATGTTATCACTTTTTATCAACCTTAACAAGCTAACCCAAATAAGTTTATCAGATTGGATTTAGTAGAAAACAAAGAGGGCAAAGTGTTCACTCATTCAACAGATATTTTCCTAGTATGGCCTATGTGCCTTTGTTCACTTTTTCACCCTAATGAGCTTGTATTTGCTGCTGAGATCCTCAAACATTTGGTGAGTGCAACACACAAATGCTAGAAGTTTTGGGCGATTAAAAAAACTTTAAGATGCTCATTATACAATCACTACTGGAGTTTGAGATGGCATTTCTATAAAAGCATCCTCAGTTTCAAGTCAGTGATTGTCACTCTGCATCCTTATACCTACCATCCTCTAGTAGTGCAAGCCAACTGTGTACCCCCAACCCAGTGTAGTGCCAGATCTTCAAAATCCATGACATTTGTCTGTGTCCCTGCATCAACAACTGTAGGAGGCACCATACAGCAGCATATTATCTTTGATGTGGGGTGTGTGTGTGTGTGTGTGTGTGTGTGTGCGCGCGTGTGTTCAATTTCTCTATAAAACAGAGATGTAGACATCCAGGAATCAAGCACCACTTCCCTGACTCCGTTTTTTTTTCCACTTTGTTTCCCAGATAATGTTTCAATTCATCCTCTCCTTGGCATTCTCACAGTCTGTACCTTGGCTCAGGCCTTCATCATCTTTTGTTTTTTAAAGTTTTATTTTTCTTTAAAGATTTATTTATTTATGTATACAAGCTGGGGTGTAGGCCAGAGGTGTGGGGCGGTGAGAGGGTTCACCAGAGACAGAGTAGGGAGCAGAACAGGCAGATCAGAAATACACTGCTGAGGGGAGCAGCGGGCGGGCAGGAGAGGTCTGCTGTGCCATGTGGGAATCTCCCCATCTGGGCATCGAACTTGTGCTGCAGTGGCTCTGGATAACTTCATAGTGCTGTGCTTAACCTGTTGCACCACCAGGGAGGTCCGCTTTTTAAAGCTTTATAACTGTTGTCTCTGCCTATCTCATCCTCTGCCAATTCAATGTACTGAACTTATAACCAGACTGATCTTTCTGAAATGCAAATCCTGCCTTAAATTTTTAATTTCCTAGGAAAAACTAAATTCCTCAGAATGACTTAAGGTCTTTTTCCCTTTCCCTTCTTTAAAAAATAAGTCAACAACTTACAGTTCATAGAAAAAGGAATATAGGAAATGGGCAAGATTGTATGATAAATTTTTAAATGCAGATGTGTACACTTTACTGTCTTTTCATATGAGTACAGTCTCTCCGGGTTTCAGTCCCAGGAGTTGTTCATGCCCAGCCCCCTTTGCAGACACAGCCTGGGCTTTCCTTGCAAGAGGTCCATTTGCCGTCTTTGGATCTGCAGATGCTCCCACAACGGTAGGAGCCACTGTGGAGCAAGGGCAGCTGGAATCCATCCCAGCCCAGGTGAGGAGGAGTTCCAAGCAATTGGTGTAGAAGTACACTTGGACTGATAGGTGTGGTGTGACATAAAGTCTTTAGAAAAGCCAGACAGTCTATTTTTCTAGCCTTATACACATCTTATACTTCAGTTTTACTAAATTACTTCTATATCTCCTGATGTGCTTTGCACTTTCTTTGCCTATGCTCTTCTCTCCTGACAATTAATTGTCATGCATTCACTCACTAATGAACATATCATTCACCCTCAAACCCTTGGATCCTTTGTTACCTCCTTTATGCTCATCTCTTCTGACCTTATCACAACCCCGAGGCACATTTGGGCACTTTTTTTCCCTGAACTTCCTTATATATAGGACATATTCCTTTGACAGAATTTTTAATAATATAGTAGGATCCTTACTCTGTTTGTTCCTTCCCCCTAGGCTCTGTGCAACCTGAGAGAGGAGACTGGAGCTGATTTTCTTTGTATTGCTGGGTTTAAACATTACCCGGAAAGCAGTTTTGTTGAATAAATAGGAGACTCAAGGTGGCAAAAAAAGCCAATGAAGAGGGCAAACATGGATGCAGAATTTGGACTGAATGTGGGAAGAGATGGATTGTGTGTATCAAGTTAAAAAGTGAGGAAATTAACCAGTGAACATAGTAAAAGTTCTGATTCAAAAGGGTGAAGCATTCTCATCATGTACCATTGGCCTTAATCAAATAAAATACTAAGAAAAAAATCATTAAATGATGGCAGTGAGTCCAGAAAATTGATGGTAAAAAAAGAAATGAAAAAAATTTAATCTATGGTGCCCTCAACCCATGCCCAGAAAATACCAAGCAAACATTTAGGGAAGGAAAAAACTAGTGCACACAAGTACAGATGTACTTTTTGTGTGGGCAAACACCATCTATGTGATGAAATGTTTGATCAAAATATTTATTTGAAATGTTGGTGTTCTACCAGACTAAGGAATGGCTTCTATCCTCAACATTTGCTTTTTGTCATTGTGAAAGAGAGTTCAGTGAATCCAATTAACTGAGCAGAAAAGACTAACTGAGGCCAGATGTACACCTTTATTCCTTCCCAGGGGGCTGCTGTGTTGTTTAAACTTACTTGGGCACTCCAGCATTTGTCTCGGTTTCTGAGATGTCAGGAGACCATCCTTACTTTTCTAGAAAAAATATAAAGAAGCAGCTAAGGTTTGCTGTGGTTCTTCACTTTTTGCAAACTATACAGAGCTCAACTCCTTGAACTGCTTTCTAGCACCACCAACTACCAAATACTATGAACTCTCACTATGCCAGGCACTGTGCACTGTATTTTACGTACATTTGTGGTAATCAATAGGACTGTAAGCAACTGTTGCTAAACCCCATTTTACAGAAAACAGACTCAAGTTAAATAACTGGCTTAAGGTTACTGAACACAACTACTTAAACACCAAGAATTGTACACAGAGATTTCTCGATTAGTTGCGGGATTAAAAAAAAAACTTATTTATCTTAAATTCAACTGTGTATTCTAGCTGGTAACCTATTTTGAGTGAGTCTAACTCCTCTAACAAGGCCACTCAGTTGGATGCTTTGACAGATGATTCCAGTTATATCCTAGGTGAGAAAATTGACAGCACATAAGCATAATGCAAGTAGATCTGATTGGTATGCCTTCCATGTGCTAGATGCAGTCACTGACACAAATCGCTGCAACCAGTGAGGGTGGGATAAGGACCCTGGACTAAGGAAATGGAACTGCACATTCATAGCCAACTATAAAGCTAGAGTTCTCTGAAAATGATGAAGCTTAACTTTAGGGCTCCTTATTTGCATGGACCTGCAATCCTAATTTGATATTATTCTTCATATAGAGGACCCCATACTTACGTGAGCTTTAGGCTCCAAACTTGGGCCCACCCCACACAAATGTGTTTATGTCAGACCCAGAACTCAAAGACAAAACTTGAACCCAAGTTCACTGTTTCCCCCACTATCCACCACCAGTTTTGTTTAAAACTATCTAGAACTGATCCTTAAACCTAGAAATTGTTCAATGCATGTTTGGTGTATGGCTGAAAGAAAAATGAGTAAGTGGATAAATTTTGGTAAAGAAATTAGAAAATTCATGCCCTTAAGCAGATTACTGAGAATTTTATTATTCACATTATTTTACAAGTCATATCTTCTTGACATTTTCCTCCATACTGGGCCTTGTTTTTTCTCTGATGATAAGTGCATTTATTTAACAGTCTAACATCTGTTACCAGAGGCAGGGATTAAGGACAGGACCATCCTTTATCCCTACGGCCTAGAGGAGATGGAAGATGGTTCCAGAGTTTGTCTTTCTAGCATTATCTTTCCTGTTATCTAACCTGGGATGTCCCAAAATGACTTTATCATAATTGTATTTGATCCTGTTGTTATTGTGTTACAAAGGGCTGTCCCAGCTGTTTTTTGTTTTTGTTTTTACCTTATTAGTCTGTTCGAAAGCCTGCTTATCTTCTGCCTAGTTATTCCTAATTGCATGCTTGGGATAATGCTTCATCTAAAGTGGACCCTGGGCATATTTTGTACCCAGTTAATTACTTTCCTACTCATCGGAATTACATGTTTTGCATGCCCTTGACAAAAGGCACCCAAATCAATAGTAGGGAAACTGGAGAGAAAGGAGACAGGTTAGGAACAGGATGGTGATCTTATGTGTATTCAGTAATTCTGCAGTCAGCGGCAGAAGTGAAATTCCACGCGGAAAGTACTTAGGAGTACAGTCACCTCCCTTATAATATATCCTTCTTATAATATGACATATGATAAAGGAATATTTTATATGGACATATAGTTACAAATGGTAGAGTTGGACCTTAGATTATATTCAATTAAAAGTCTTTGTTGTCTACAAAAAATTGTCAGTATCCTGCCTCTTTTAAAAACATGTATCTTTTTCTACTCTTTGACAAATATAGACAGGCAAATTCAGACAAATATAGAAAACCACAAACAAGAAAAGAAAAATCCACTGTATTCTTAGAAAGCCACTAGCATTTTATGTGTATGCTGCTTCCCAATATTATCACTCATAAACTTTTTGGGTATTAGAGATAATATATCCAGTAAAACTGAATGCAATCTTAAGGTTTTCTCTTGCACAATATGTATGATAGAACTAAATAAACAAGCAGAACATTATTCTCAAAATTAATGAATAAGTGAATTCATTAGTTAGCATCGTATTTATACTCATATTGTTCATTTCATCTTCTGTTTGAACTCAGATCTCTAATGTTTTATCATCCAGTAGTATTTATCAATGAAAGAAAGTTTTCATAAGTTTCACAAGTATGTTTGAATTCGGTCTTTGATTTCCATAAATTAACTTAAATTCAAAGTAGTTTCTCCTCATAAAGTTCATTCAGAGAATGGATTCTTATCCAAATGTAAACAACTGTCTTTCACATTAGCAATGCAGCTAAATAGCTCATATGTTAGGTACAGGGAAATGTCATAATTGCTGTTTTCCCAGTAAGGCTATTAGTATTCTTAAATCTGTTAATATGATGGTCCAAGTGTCTGGCACCTAAAACAATTGCATGATAGACTTTCACCAGCTATCAAGTCTTTTATTTTTCTTTAGTGAGTCACAAACTAATACCTAAAATTTGGCAACTCATTGATTAGGTTTCCATAATTGCCTCAAGACTCTAGGCTTCTGAGTGTCCAATTTCACATAAGTTTTAAACAATGATAGTACATGTCCTTAATGATCGATTAATGCGAAAGACTCTTTCTACACATCCTGACATCTATGTGAATTAGACATATGTTGAAGGCTTTTTTTCTTTCAGAATAAGTGAGATCTCTTTATTGTAGCTATTTCCAACTGTGGTTACTCTTATTGTCATGCGTTCTGTCAGAATTTCTATAACTGTTCCAGTCAGACCAGTAGCTATTTGCTGCTATAGGTAGATGTGCTATGAGGTAACTTAACAGCATTAATGCTGTATATGAACTGTATAGTATAATTACCTCCTACTTATGTGACATGCATTTGAATGTTAGATATAATGATTTGATATTAAGCAAGATAAACTATCAGTTTCCTAACAGATAGTAAATGTCACGAGGACAAATTATAGTTTCCTCAGCTATATAGTTAGATTGTGGATACTTTAAACTTTTGTATTTTAATTCCTCTTCCTCTTACACCCTAAATCGCAAAAAAAAAGAGAAATATGAGCTGAAAGAAATTGACTATTGCAATAATATTATTGAAAAATAAATACATATAAACCATAAGGAGAAAGGAAATTGCATATTTTTTAGTTAAAAAATACTGATGTCAATTTAACCTTAATTTTTAAGCTCTGAATATCCTAGCCATCAAGACAAAAGAAAATGCACAGAATGTTCTAATAGCATTCTTAGTAGCATAAAATATTCAAGATTGACAAAGTTTTCCTAGTACAAATGACTATTAAGAACTTACTGCAAGTGACTTTAATGAAAGGAGTATAACTTAATTTTTTTCATTAACCACTTTACAGAAAATGCTGAAGTGATCTTTATTTTTTTTTCCAAGTGGCTCTCAGGAACATTCTTGAGTTAATCATAGTCCTATTTAATAGTATATATATATATATTTTTTTCATTTTAGCCTTCAAAAATATCAGGAATATAATATATTTCAGTGGGTATGTTTCCAGGGAAATATGTCATTTTCTGATATGTAAAATAATAGAGGTCTAAAGAGCAACAGAGAAAAAAATCTTTCAGAGATTAAACTAGGCTTGCATTTGCTACTCTAGTGGTCTTCATATTGGAATATGCTTTCCTGTGGGAGTCCATTAAGATTTTTCCACCAAGCACTCAGTCAAGAACAGTTTTAAGGAAATCCATTTCCAAATCTTCAACTGTTGTATATGTAGTTTTCTAGAAGTGATGTGCTTGATAAATTGTTAGTGACCAATAAATCAGACTAGAAGTTTTCAGTCTATTCTCCTTTCCTAACTTCTCTTCCATAGTTGCTTTACTCCCACTTTACAAAAGAAAGGTTAGATTTCACACAAAGGGAATCTTTATATAGTGCATTACCTCTGAAAGAGATCCAGTCAAAGGAGTAATTTAAATAGCTCTAGTGACTAGGAAATAATTTCTTTTGCCAATCAGATAGTTTTTTTCTTTGCTTTCAACAAAATGGAATGAATTAATTTAGTAATTAGATCATTATAGATATTTTTAATGAAAGATCAATATGTAACTTTTGTCTTATAACTTGAAAGTCCAATGAATTGAGTCTCATTGCTATAACAAAACTCTTTCATTCCCATCTATTTATAGAGAATAAGTTGTCTCAATGAATATGCCTATAAAAATAGGAATAGAATTGATCCTGAACCGTTTTTCATTTTAAAAGAGGGTATATAAAGTAATTGAAAGAAAACAAGAGCATCCATCATCTATTTCATTAAGGAATGCATTCTTAATATTTCACTCGCTACCCTTAATGACTACTTATTAAAATTTGTAACAAGTTTATCTTTACTTGGTTAACATAAGCGACTGTAGAAATTACAACATGTTTGTATGTATTTGCTGCAAATATGTACTATTGAATCATCTGGAAAAGATGCTCATAAATTTAATTTATTTTATAAGGATAAGAGTTTGTGGGATGAGTGGGATAAAAATACAAGAACAAAATCAAGAATAAATAATGGTAGATTTTTGAAGTCTACCTTGCTCGTTTTTTTATGGGTGATGGTGGGTTTCCACACAATGATAATAATATTTCATTGAAAACATTTGAAATGGTGATCTAACAATTTTGTTTTCAAATGTTATTATTCAGGAAAAAAACACCAATTCATACATTTTCTTAAAAAAAAACTATGCTTAAAATGACAGAAAAATTGATGTCAGCTTGAAATATATAAGATGATTCATAGTTTTCCAAATTACACTAGTAGATATAACTAAAACATTAGGAAGTTACTATTTTTACCTATGGGAGTATAGATATCACTTTGTCCACCAAGGTTCTCCATAAAGGGATCATGGTAGGACATTAAAAAGTGCTTTTATATCAAAAGAACTAATGTTGCAGGAATTCTGTGGTCCTGACTAACATACTCCATAATACTTAAAAATACTTAGAAATAGAGACAAGGATATATAGTGGCCATATCTTGGCATGAGATAAACCAATGTTTATCCCAACACAGAAACATCAGATCCTCTCAAGAGAAAGCTTTGATCAAAAGCCCCTATGATTTTTAATTAGTGTCTGTGATGGGTAGACTCTTAAAATTTATTTTCAAGACAATGTTATTGTTGTTGTTTCCTATTGCACATCTACCTCATCCCAAAATGTCATTGTTGATTTGTTTAATGTACATATTTTTATCACTTATATATGTTGTTCTTGGCATACACTATTGAAAATCTGAACTCCAAAAGTAAACCAAAAACTTACAGGAACTTCCAGAATAAAAGAGTAGGTAACTGCTCCAGTGATGGCATTCCAGAAGAGGTTAGTTCATGTTACTCATTGGCCTGTTGCTGGTCCGAGGTGTTGTTGCATTTCTTTAGCTAGCTCTATAAAGCACCAAGTCTTCCCTAAAATCTCATGATTCCCTGGAGCCACTGTGGCAAAGCAGAAGAGAACTGAGTTCAGAGGAAGGAGATTTGCGATATTTAATACACTTTGATATTGTTGAGGTAAGGAAGCATGAATAATTTTCTGTATCATACATGATTTTGTTTTTATCATCTAGAAAATAGGGAAATTGGAGTAGATGCTGCAGAATTTTCAAGTCTTAAAAGCCAGTGACTGTGGAAACTATTTCATGATGATTGTCATGATTATGTTACTGTATACATTTTGAAAACTCACTGATAAATTTTTTTTGTAATAAAGCTGACAAAAATTCATGACTGTCAGGAATAAAGATACCAGTAACACTTTGTGGATGGTTTGTGTCAGTTACTAATTTGTTTACATGTATTGATTCATAAGCCTCTCATATGTACATCTTTGGTACAACTCCTATCCCCATTCTATTGTAGCAGGGGATAATACAGAGATCTAAAGATATTAATGATTTGACCAAAATCTCACACTTAGTGAATGACAAGGACTGAACTCAAATATATTCCACAATCTGTGTTTGAATAATTTCTTTTCTATCTGAAGACAAACTAGAAGCATGCATCCTGAGATCACTCCTTCCTAGATCTACACCTTGGGGCAAGACTGGGGGAACTTTGTTTTTATATACCTACCAAAAATTAGAGAGGGTTTCTGAGTTCATCCTGATTCTTATTACAGGCTGGAAATCCCATACCTCTTTTTGTGGACTCAAAAGCACCATAATTTTCATGGAAAAATGAACAAAAAGGGAGAATGAAAACAACAAAAAAAGCACAACACAGGATTTACGTTTTTGTTGTTGATGTACATACACATTTTAATTAAGATGCATTCAACTGATTGTAAATCATCATGAACACATGGAATCTTAAGAGAACGCTAAACTTTGCCATCTACCTAGCCTGAATATTACAGTATTCACCTATAAATCAATCCAGCAATGTGTGCTTCAGTCAGAATATCTA
This sequence comes from Scalopus aquaticus, assembly GCA_004024925.1. Taxonomy (NCBI): domain Eukaryota; kingdom Metazoa; phylum Chordata; class Mammalia; order Eulipotyphla; family Talpidae; genus Scalopus; species Scalopus aquaticus. Next base: position 16,496 of record PVIJ01014851.1, read on the forward strand.
ATGTACCAGATGATATTTAGAAAAAGAGAACTTTTTATAATCAGCATGTTCATCTGAGATGTTGTTTTAAGTAGCAGTAAATAAACATGTCTAAAATAACCTGTAGAAAGTTTGGCTACCAAAGAAAGAAGTGGTTATTGTTTTTTTCCATTAGAATTCATTATAGCAGTCCATATTTTGGGGGTATAATTAAATGACTTTTGGAGAAAGATGTTAATTATAATATGTGTGTTTTAATGGTATATGGCAAAGTAATGGATGGAATGTTTTCTCTCCATACCAACATGAGAGCTGTCTACATTGGGAGAACTGATGGGTAGTTTATAGATGGAGACTGGAATATGCTTGCAAATTGAAGATTGATACTAGGATCCTTTAGTCTTTCCAAGAGACGGTAATTGCATTTGAGATCTAAAAGTCATACACTCAGTAATTTTCCATGAGAAATTATTTCTGGATTCCTTTGGGTCATTGAATCTACTAAAGTGTGAGTAGTAGATTCTATCTGCTTTCAATCTTTGAGTTAGGTTTATATTAATTATAATGAATTAAATGTAAGTAACTATTTTATGTCCAGAAATCCATTAATTACGTTTTACATAGGGGTTTCTAGATTTAAATGGTAGCATCAAAAATATATATCTAGAATTATTATTACAAGTTATCTTTTCTTGGGGTAGGGGACAGGAAGTTAAAAAGATTAAGTTAATCTTAATTTACGAAACATGCTTTGAAGGAAAAAAACTATCTCATTATTTTTTCAAATTTTGGTGTTATCTTTGTTGAAATCACCAGAATGATTTGCAAAGCACATGTCCTAATCTAGGCTTGCTTTTGAATTGAGACTTATTTTTGTGTGCTGAAGCAGAATGAATTATAAGTGATTTTAACATTTAAATTCTAGGTTTATTTTCAAGTGCAGTTGATTTGACTTAAATGGGAATTCTGTAGCTATTTAGTAATTAGAAATGATAGTTCTCTGAAATTCATAATTGGACCCAAAACAGGTGTTTTCTTTTCTTCTTTCCTTTTTTAAAAATGTATTTTCAGCATTGGCAAAAAAATAAATTTGCAAATGGCTGTAAGCTAATCAACAATTTAGTTGAATGCAAGGGCAGAAAGTTCATTTTTTTGTTTCATTTTTAGAAAGTATTTTTATTGAACAATTTGCATGTGCATGCGTATGCATCATTTGCGGTTTTGATTCCATTTAGTTAGAGGTCATAGTTTAAGTGGACGTCAAAGTATAGTAATAAAAGAATGAAAAGGAAATAAACTGCCATAACTATTACAACCTGTTTTTACAGAACATGTGAAGACACACACGTGTAAAATCTGACTATCTAATTATGAACTAAATATTGATATATAACAAAAGTTACATCTCATTTTACAAATCAAGTAATGATGGGGTCTTCCCCGGTGGTGCACGAGGTTAAGTCTCAGCACTATGAAACTATTGGCAGCCACTGCAGCACGACTTCAATCCCCGGCCAGGGAGCTAACTCACATGGCACAGCAGACCTCTCCTGTCTCGCCTGCTGCTCCCCTCAGCAGTGTATTTCAATAGATGTGCCTGTTCTGCTCCCCACTCTGTCTCTGGTGAATCCTCTCACCACCCCACACCACTGGCCTACACCCTAGCTCTTGTCTACATAAATAAATAAATCTAAAACAAAACAAAACAAATCAAATAATGATGGACCATAATTTATTTTGGGCCATTAATGACCACATGAGTCTAAGAACTATGTAATCCTAATAAGATAAGAAGTTATTAATAAATGCCTCCCAGATATTTCCCAACCTAAAATGTCAAATTAAAAATAGTTTGGATGAAATATTTCTGATTACATTCTCAAAGTAGCGTATGCTTAAGGTCGCTTACAGACTGCAAAATAGAATTAAGAGGAAGATTTTCACAGACTAGACCCATCAAGAGGATTCTGTGGTCTCATTAGGGCGCACTGTCTTGGGTTAATACCAGATGGCTCATGGAACTGTTACGAAGAATGACCACAGAAGCAAAACAGATAGTCTGCAACAAGCAATGTTACCAATTGAGATAAATATTTCCTCCTTCTGTCTAAGAATTGTGAAGTTAAAAGGCTCTGATTTACATGAAACAATGAATTAGGAAACAATGACCTAAACTGGAGATATTTGCTGGAAGAATGCAGCAATTAGTCAGATGGTAGTTCGCTGCTTTTCCTATTTTGTAGGGTTATGTATTCAAATTTCCTTAATGTATAATGTCTGTTTAAAAATTTTCCTTTAATTAGATACTTTGCCAGTCTTATGTCCAGAAATTTGCTGTGAGTTAGAATTCACTCTATTTTAAAGTTTAAACTTTCCCTTTTTGAAAATGAATGCAGACTCATTTGAAATAGTCTGAATATGTAGCAAACTATAAAAGAGAAAAAAAATGCAGTTTTCCCCCCTTTAGTACTGAATATTTTGATGTGCTGTATTGCTTGAATGACTGAGAGATCTTCTGATATTATTCCGATATAGACTTTAGGATATTCAAGTGCACATTTATATGTCCAATATAAATTACCACAGGACTGGAAAAGGTACGCATTTCTTTTTTTTTTTTTTAAAGGTTTATTTTTTATTTTTACATACAAGCTGGGGTACACGCCAGAGGCGTGGGGCGGCGAGAGGGTTCACCAGAGCCAGAGCAGGGAGCAGAACAGGCAGATCAGAAATACACTGCTGAGGGGAGGAGTGGGCGAGGCAGGAGAGGTCTGCCGCACCATGTGGGATTCTCCCCAGCCGGGCGTCGAACTCGTGTCACCGCTGCTGACAGCTCCACAGCGCAGCGCTTAACTACTGCGCCACCGGGGAGGCCCAAGGTACATATTGCTATAGAAAATTGAGGGAACACACTGGAAGCTACCCCATCTACTCAATTCTGAATTGAGGGGAAGATCAATAAGAAATAGAAAGGACCACTTATAGATCATTCTTAGTCCTTCTTAAATCTAACCACATTGCTCTTCTAAGCAAGACTCCTTCCTTAGCACACTCCTTTTCAATTTTGTTGTAGTTCCATATTTGGCATTCAGATTCTAGCAGTCTTAACTGAGGACCCCTCTACTCTTCATAGAATTGTCCTTTCATTTTTGTTGGTAAGGCTAATCATCAAAGAGGTCTGGGTGATGCTTCCAGAAGGTGATAACACAATAATTATTAATCAGATCAGACCACAGTCCTACCACAAATTTAATAAATTCCTATAATAATAACCTGTTACGCAAAATTTACTTATTTTTCCAGTTGCCTCCTTATAAAATGCCTAATATATTTTGAGCATAAGAAATGTAGTAGCCTCAGTTAAAGCTTTAACTATTCTCTAATACTGAACAAAACTACCAAGATAAGATGCATTCTAGAATTCCAAAAAGGCCCATTCTTTTCAAACACCAGATGTATATAGTTTTGTCTTAACCATAAGTCCTCCTGATAGCATCCTGATTAAAAATTAAAGTGTACTCTGCAACAATCTGTTGATATTGGGTCTTCATCAGAGCACATACCTTGGTTAATGTCAGAATATGGAAAGAGAAGCCTATTGCTGATTTTGAAGCCTACCTTTGAGAGGCTAAGGTTTTAAACTATTTTCTAGTGGCGTTTTCCATGTCAAGATTTAAGAAAGATGAGAACAAAGGTCATGTTGATAACTCCCTTGATTGAATTACTTGGCTGACTGCACAGTATATGAACATATTGAATATTTTTCCATGATAAACAAAAAAGGATAATCTTGGGTATATTTTGAAAAAAAAATAGATTTTCATTTTGCTTTTTCTCCTAACCAAAGAACCAGCCTATTTCCTAAGGAAAATTCTCTCTTGACATTTCTGCCTTTAGCGCATCCAGCTTCTATTCATATATATTTGTCTCTGCCCTTTTAGCAGCTATGTCATCTAGCAATCAAGTATCTGATTTGATTTTCTTCAAATGATCTTATCTCATACCTTATCCTCACAGCAGGTGAATTTTATGTAAAATACTGGTATCAACTATAATGGATCTTATGACAGTTTTAAAACCTTTCCACTTTAATGACCTTCCCATTGTATTTAAGTGTCATGCCTCTTATGTGCTGTGATAAATGTGACACTGCCATTATGATATCCTAAGTAACCACTCTGAATGGGACATTATCCATTCTTCAAAGTTGTAATTGTCTAGTGAAATATTTCATTGCAATTTATGACTTTGAGGGGAAAAATATCCCCTTAACATAGATGATTATTTAGTTGTAAATGTGTAATTGTGTGGTTACATTGCAAGTGGAATATATTTAGGAAAGATAGACCTTGGAGTAAGAAAGAATTGCTCTTGATAGAGTGATTAGTATCCATATACTGGTATCTACATGTAATATCCAAATTCCTTTAGAATGTTGAGTAAGTGACATAATGGTTATTAATATATTATCAAATACCCAGAATCAAATTTAATAATATAATTAAACTAAAGGAAAAGTTGACTTTATTAAGTTATCCTTGTTAAATAGCAAACTACAAGCATTTAAAATATACAATGTGATCAGTGTTGACCTGTATAATTACCCATTAAACCATGACCACAAGCAAGAACATGAACAAGATGATCATCCTTTGCCTTTTTGTAAATCCCCCATCTCTGTCTACCCTACCATATCTTCTAGCAAACATCAATTTACTTTCTTTGATTAGTTGATTAGTTTACAACTTGTAGACTTTCAAATAAATAAACTAATATAGAATGTACATTTTTATACTTTTCTTTCATTCAGCATTAAATATTTTAAAAATTTAGCTAATTGTTATATTTAGCAATAATTCATTTTTCCTTTTTTATTGCTGGATAGTATTCCATGTTTTGATACTAAAATTTATTTGCCTGTTCACCTGTTGTTGGGCATTTGGACTGTTTCATATTTGGTTGGTATAAATAAAACTTGCTAACAATTCAAAACATTGAAAAAAGAAACAAATTTTTACTTCATATTCTGTGATATGAAAGACATACTGTGTTCATGAATTAGAAAATGAAAATTGAGATGTCAGTTCACTTTGAACTATATATTTAACTCAATTTCAGTGAGAATTCCAGCAGTGTTTTTATAGATTTTTGACAATATAATGCTGAAATATATATGAAATGAAAGGAACTAGAGTAAAAAATGAATTCTGAAAAAAGTATGAGATTAAGACTCAAGTAACCAATCTACATGATTAATCTTAAATTACATTAACTAAAACAGAGTGGGACTGGCAAAAGATATAAAACATACATAATGGAAGAGGCCAGAAACAGGCTCACACAAATAAGGGCAATTTATTTTTGACAAAATTACAAAGGCATTCATTGGAGAAATGATCGTTTTTTAAATGAATGGTGCTAGAATAATTGGATATCTATTATAAAAATAAAAGGAAACTCAACACATATCTAAACTTTAAATGAAAACAACCCCCAATGATTTAGCCCTATAATTTTAGCTGAAGGGTTTTTTGTTTGTTTTTGTAGCTGTCCTTTACTAAAGGAAGTTCTCTTCTATTTGTCACTTATTAAGAACTTTATTATGAATAGATGTTGAATTTTACAGTATTTTGTCAATAGTTTTGCACCTATTGATATGATCATGTGCTTTTTATTTGTTTAATAAGCCAAATTAAATGTATTGACTTAAATGTTTAACAAGACTTGTATTCTTGGAATGAATCCTGTTTGATTGTAGTATATTATTGATGTATTATTCTTTTATATATTACTATAGTTGAAATTTTTCTTTCCTGTAATGGCTTTTTTTTTTGAATTAGAGTGTTACTGGTCTCATAAAATGAGTTCTGAAGTATTTTCTTTCTTTTATTTTTCTGAAGTATTTTCCATTCTCTCCTTTTTCTAGAGGAGACTGAAGAATTTCAATTATTTCTTCTTTAAATATTTGGTAGAATTTGCCATGTTAACTCTGTGACCATTCAGTTTTCTATTTTGGTAAAAATTCAGTTTCTTTAAATATAAAGATCGATATGCTATCTATTTCTTCTAAGGTTAGTCTTGGTAGTTTGTGTTATTTAAGCAATTAGTCCATTTTATATAAGTTAATACAATAGCATTTCCTTGTTTTATTTTCCATTTGATACCCATTGGATGTCCTTACTTGTATTCCTTATAATAGTTGATTGTGTTCTTCCTCTCTTTCTCTATCACAAATCATCTGGATAGAGGTTTGTCACTTTCATTCATCTCTTTAGGTTCAGGTTTTGCTGATTTTTCTCTTTCAATATTTTCTCTGATTAACTTTTGTCACCTTTTTAATTTTGGTTTTATTTGTCTTCTTTCACAAGAATCTTATGCAGAAAGTTAGGATACTGATTTTCTTTCTTCTTTCTAAGCATTTAATGTTCTAGATTTCCATTAAAACTTTGGTTTAGCTGCATCCCACAAATTCGGGTATGTTGCATTTTCATCTTTATTTAGCTTAAAATATTGTTCAGCTTCCCTTGAGATTTTTCTTTGATCCAAGGATTATTTAGAATATGTTTTCAAATTTCCAAGCACTTAGGATTTTTCTGAATAAAGTTCTGTTTATGATGTTAGTTTAATAGCTTTATGGTCAGAGAACATTCTTTGTATGATTTAAATAATCGAAAATTTGTGGAGAATTGTTTTGTTTTTCAGGTAAAGTCTACTTAGATAATTATATTACAATCAATTATTATCATATTTATATATAATTTTATCCAGAAAGAAATAGTTCATTTGTATCCTCATTTTTAAAATAATTTTGTGAAAATATCAGTTACTCTGAAGTGCAAGTTATCATTTGAAATAATAATTCTTATAACCATCATTTAAGAATATGTTTTCTTTAAAATAAATGCATATGAAAAGAGAGATGAGGAAAGAATAAAGAGTAATAAAGAGTTAAATGTCCATAGCTCATTCAAGCAGTAAATGAAGCTTTACTTAGAATATATAAATTGCTTATGATATGGAAATTTGGAGGGTTCGAGGATAAATGAAATGTTACCTCTAACAAGCATGCCTTGCCTTTCCACTTTCTAAACTCACTGAAAGCAACTTTAGCTTTTCATTTTACCATCTGATCATGAAGCTCTAAAAATCCAGTCTGAGGTTAACAAATGTGGCAGTTGCTTTATGATGGTTATTTTCTTTCCTGTGATTCACTGGCATCTGAAACAACAATTACCTTCTAAAATATTCCACACACCATACTACCTCTAGATTTGTGAGCAAATTAGGTCAGAAATTAACACAGTTTTCATCAAAGATCATAGTATGCTTGTTCCCTCTTGTTTATTATGTATATAATTTGTCCAAGCATCTATTTCGTTTCCCTACTAAAGACATACTTTGAAATTAGTGTTGGAGGTTTATTCCCTCTTTAATGTCATTAGAGGTTTCCCAGCAGCGCACCAAAGGGCATTTAAACTGACTTGTAAAACTGAGTTACCCAGTTTGGGGATATTAAGAATTATCTTAGAAGATACAGATAGATGTATTCTTATTTCAAATTAAGTGGACCTGACCCATGACTTTTTCAATGTTTTTCCCCAAAAGGTAATTGTTGCTTTTCTTCATAACACATATTAGATTTTTGCAAAGAAAGAATCGCTTTAAAAAATGTCTTTGAAGATCGATTAGGCAATATCTCCTAAAGTCGAAGATGACCATTTTCTATGATCTATTCATTCTGCGTTAAGTATGCATGTGCAGAAATTCTTGTCACAGCAGTGATTACAAAGAAAACTTGCAAATAACTTGACTTTTCAATAAGATGAAGTAAATTTAACCAAGTAAATATTATATTGACATCAAAGTGAACTAATGTAGAGTAGCTATTTTTCCTCGCGGAGGGGTCAAGCTACAGGGCGAGTTGTCCGTGCAGAGGCCGAACTCACACCCACAGGGACACGCTCCTCCGCGCAGCCCAGGCCTGTGTCTCAGCTTGTGAGGACGCGGCCGGGCCGTCTCTTCCCTGTGGACACTGAGACAAGTGCTGTCGCTGCTGGAGGGTCCCTTCCCAAGGGACCACAGCCGGAGCATCTGAACTCTGAACTAGGTGAGCTGGAAGCGGAAACCTGGGTGGGCTTGCGGCTCGGGTCGCTTCCTTGAGCCGTGGCCGCTGGCGCGCCCCGGGGTCTCCCCACCGTCCTGTCCCCTCACACGAACTCCCAATTTGTCTCCTTTTTTTTTTTTTTGGCGCTAGTGGTGACCGGGGAACTATCATTTATGTCAATTAAACCCACCACAAATGTATTGTTTCAAGATGCCGACATATTTACAAGAACTACAAAAACATGAGCTAAAATCGTATTTCTTTTTCTGGATGGTAGTACTCTTTGAGAAGGAAAGAAGGGAAATAGATTTTGAATGGCATTAGCTGTGTCTGTACGTTCCTCCCTTTATCTGAAGAGACTGATGTGACAGAAATATAGCAACTATAAACATAGTTTGAATATGAATAGAACATACAAGTAATTTTTAATGTGATTGGTTATAGGATGAAGTACTCTATGCTTTAAACTGAAAAACAGGTGATACATCACTTGCGTATTCATTTTCGTATATAATTGGTTGTTTCCAGATACCTTGCTATGACAGATACTTTGAGAGCACAACCCTTAGGGGTCTTACTGTCCTTTAAAAAAAAAAAAAGTGACTGTGGCAGAATATACACACATCACACTATGTATTATCTTAATCATTTTTATGTGTGCAGTTCTGCAGTGCTAGGCACGTTCATATTGTCATACAGCCATCACCGCAACCACCTCCAAAACTCATTTTATCTTACAAAACGCAGACTATACCCATTAACCAGCACCTCTGTTCCCATCTCCCTGCAGGATCTAGCAATTACCATTCAGTAATTACCAATCTGTGATTGTGACTATTCTCAGTTCCTCCTGTAGGTGAACTCAGAGTGTTTGCCTTTTGCTTAATTTCACTTAACATAATGCCTTCATGGTTCTTTCATGTTGTAGCATTTGTTAGAATTTTCCTGTATCCTTCCTTTCATACCTTTTAAACTAGCATGAAACTGCTAAAAGTTCCTTCTTTTCTCCCAAATTTCACAGTTGTGAAGGAATATCAAAATTTAGGTTAGAAAGTCGCCAAATTTTAATGCTTTCTAAAAGCCATATATTTATAATCTGGTTGAATTTGATAGCTTCTATACTTAAATAATTCTTGAGTGTTTTATATAGGTGTTGTTTGTGTGCTTAGTATGTAGTAACAATTACTTCGGTCATTATCATGAAATACCCATTATCGTAAAATTTTAATAAATTGCCCTGAATTTACTTTAACTTAAATGTATATAGTAAGAATTTTTCTCTTTCACAAATCGGTAAGTTGGGATTTTTAAAAATAAGAAAATTACTTCTTTACAATGTTAATACTTTCAACATTGACTTTATAATGTGTCAGCCTTCTGAGACTATTGAGAAAAGAACATAGTAACAATTTTGTGCATATATGAATACATACTTATAATTATATATAAATATACAGACACATATTTCCAATTTCCAAAAATTGTGCCATCTTTCCATGACTCCCAACAAGTCAGCATTTACAATGTAGAAGTTTAAAAAGAAGAAATGCAGCAGTTGTGGTGTCAGTCATCAAAATTGGGATTCAACTCCACTAGCAGCCCATGTGAGAATCTGTGAAACAGGACACACTTGGTTTATTGAGACAGGAGACAGGAATCATTATTCCACTTTAATTACTCTCAGGAGACTAAAGGCAGCAACAGAACAATCCACTTGACTTTAATGCAGAAATAGGAGGGGGAGAACCTAGTATATCCTCCTGAAACCAAGAAGAAATCTCCACTGTGCTCTGCAGGACCCTAGGTTAGTTCTGCTTAAAGTACAGTTCACTCAATAAATTCCAAAGTGTGATTCCAGGATTATCTCACTGCAGATCAAATTGTGGATTCTGAAACTAACCCTCCTATATCTTCTGGGTCATAATAGTTGATGTTAAAGTTAAGAATTTGCGTTTCTAACCAAATGGCCAGTAGATTATTTTTCAAATAATACTTCACAGAAATTTAACTGTATATAGTAAATTATATGTGATGATGATGCAAACCAACACAGAGGACATTTTCATCACCCAGAAGTTACTTTTGCCCCTTTCCAGTTAATTTTCCTCAATAACCCACTGTGCTAAGCACAATTCTGACTAACTCACAATTTTCTCCACATATTTTTGTTATATCTGTTCATGAGCCTCATCAAAATGGAATCCATAGTAGATATATACATATATATTTTGCTGCTGTTTTCCTTCCCTCAGCATACTATTTTGAGTTAGATAATTTTTAGGAAACACTAATATTTGAGGACTAAATCTCTGGGAAGCAGAAATTGTCATAAGCATGCCTGATGTTGGAAAGCCTCGAAGCAATGGAATCTTTTCAAATGATCCCATTTTAAGGTCTTGCATCTGAGGCAGATCCATTGCATGGTTGTCAAATAGTATGTTAAATTGAGCTCTCTTGCATTAATGATTTTATTCATGGAGGCCAAACCAGCTTAAGAAATCAACCACTTCATTTTCATTGTCATACGTTCTCCTTTTCTAAAGCTATACTTGTCTTCATTTTGAAATTCTTTGAGAATTTTAATAATATTACAATGACAGCCTGTCAAAATTTTAGTAATATCTGGCTTTAAATAAAATAATCACAAGTGGCTGAGTAACTCAGCATTCACCATTTCTTCTTAGAATCCTTTCAGCTTGATTTCCACAAGCATTCACTCAAGAATTCTAAGTAGTTTCTCAGAATGAGGAGAATAACACAGCAAGAAAGCGAGGAGCAATTATCAGAGGAGCATAAAATTATGATGGGGAAAAAAAAGCTTATTAGACCATCTAGGCTTCAGCCCTGCCAGAGAGATATTGGTTACTGTGGTAGGTTGTTGAGTGTTCTGTTGAATTCAGTGCTTTAAGCAATTTGGCTTCTGCTAATCTTTTGACTGCACCTTCTGTAATCAAATAATTGTTATAGGATCATGGTTTTACTGGAGATATAACTTAACTTTTCCTTCTAAGTTGGAAAAACACATTCTTGTGTTTCTCCTCTATTTTCACATTGCTACCACACTTCACTTCTGACACCAGATGTGTAGGTTTTCTACACATCAAGCAACACCAGATGGATGTTCTGTAATTTAATTCAGTTCTGATACTGTCTACCTGGAGATTACATCAGATCCCACACATTAAGGGCTCAGTCCCACAAGATGCCCCTCACTTCAGATTCCAGTCATAAGGCCAGGTTGCCACTGTACTTCTAACAGGCTGTAAATTGAGGTTCTTTAGGTTTGATATTTATTAGGTGGCTTATAGAACCCAGGGAAACAGTTCTTTATAAGTTCTTTATCCAGTTGATTATAATGGGTATAATAAATGATACAGATAAACAGCCATATGAACAGATACAATGGACAGGGTTGGGATGGGTCCTGAGTAGGGGAACTTTTGTCCCCAAGGCACTGGGGTGTGTCATCTTCCTTCATGTAGATGTGTTCACTAGTTCTCCCAACCCTGTACTTTTGGGATTGTTGTGGAGGCTTCATTCATTACATCGGCATGCTTTCTCACCAACTCCATCTTTAGCCCCTATTTACTAGAAGATGAAAGGTGGGATTGAAAGTTCCAAACTTTTACTCATGGCTTGTTCTCTAGCGATAAATCTCCATTCTGAAGCTATTTATGAGCCCACCAAGTGTTGCTTCATTAGGACAGAAGATAACATGATTGCCCAGGAAATTCCAAGGGACTTAGGAGCTCTGTCTTAGGAACAGGGTTAAAGAAACCAAATATTAGTATAAAAGATGCAACTGGTGCCTTTGCACTTAGTTTATTACAAGGAATTAAAGAGCACTGTGGACTAGGAACAAAGGGCAGGAACACGTACACACACTTCAATGTTTCTGCCCTTTGTTCCTATACACACACACACACACACACACACACACACACACACAGTTAGAATTTCATGCCTTATGTTTCCCTCTGCAGGTTCAAGTGGTATCAACTAGCTTTTCATTAAATAGTGATCTTCTTGACCTCAAATATTAGAAGGTTTAATAATCAAAGTTGGAACTGAGCTATCTCACTTTCCCACTGCTATCAGAAAGGCCCTTTGAGGGCATGGGGAAAAGTATATGATGTAAATGAGAAGATGAATAATCCTAACAATGGGGAACATCTACGTGGGCAGCATGGTAACATTCAGTACAAAGACTAATGAGAGAGGGTCACTAAAGACAGTATTGGTGAAAACGGATCCCATTAGGGGAATATGCTGGGAAAATTGGGAACCACTAATATTCCCTTTTCACTTGCAACATTAACGTGAACAACTTTTTTTTTTAAAGTACACTTATTATCAATCTAGATTTTATCCTTTATGGCTTAATTCTTTTAAATTAACTTTCAGTGTTCAGTAGAAAGTATAAATTATAGTTAATTTCATAGATTTGTAAATTGCTTTTTCTGAAGGAGTTGTTTATCTACATTGAATCTCTAATTCTATCCTGTATAAAACATTAAATTTCACCAAGACATAAACCAAATTGAAACTACAGGACTTTTAAAATCATTAATAAAAGGTGCACAGATTGTAGTCACTGTTATATGGGATGCTATAGTTTCTAATCTCATTTATTATAGGTATAAAGGAATGAAAGCTACTATAACTCTGGGTCACTCAAATGGCCTAGTAACCCCATTACCTTCTGCTTCAAAGAAGAGTACATCATGGAACATGATACTAATTCTGAGCTAAGGTCTTTTCCATCTCTTTGACCTTTGATGTTTTCCTATTGATTCAGCATGAATTCTGTTTCACAGAGGTGGAGATGAAATGTACACTTCCACTCTATGTTCCTTCATATACACCTCTAGTGCAGAAACGGACATTTTATAACTTTGAAGTTTTGTGCTTAGGTATCAAAAAAAAGAGAAATATTTGATTTCCAGGAATCTTAAAATGAACAAACTCTACAAAGTGATCTATAAAAACAGAACATTTGAATTGGGAACAAAAAGATATGGGACAGAATCATGATGGTGCTGCTAACTAACTACAAATCATATATTCTGAGCATTGTTTTCTTCATCTGTGAACTGGGGTTAGTAATACCTCGTCTACCCGGTAGACAGTAGGTGTGTGTGTGTGTGTTTGCATGTGTGTACACACTCCTGTGTAAACATAAAATAAAGTACTATATGAATGCACTTTGTATACTGAAATGTATATGGAGGTGTTAACTTTTACTTTTTACTGGTACTGTTGCTGATGCTAAGGTAATGGGAAGCGTCATGGCATGCTAGAAGTCAAGCAGACTAAAATTCAAACCCAAGTAATAACACTGGTCAACAAATTCTTATAAAAGTCATGTTACTGAAATAAAATTAGTCATTTTCTATCAATTTGTATGTGCTCAACACGAATATGACAGTCAAATTCTAATTTTGGCTCTAGTTTTTTTTTTTGTAATCTGCAATAAATTGATGTTTACATCAAAAAATGCATGCCAATAGTAACGAGCCTACAGTTATTACCTGTAAAAAATCAAGTCATAGACTACTTCTTAGATTTCTTCTCTTGTCTCTTGTACAGCTGTTCAGGAATAGAATAGATGGAAGACGGTTTCCATGTTGTGCAAAAGCACAGCCTTAAGACTCAGTTTCAAAGAATCTAGAAATAGTCCGCATTCTTGTGGGTCACGAGTGATTTCTAAGGCATTCATGAGGCCCTCATTCTCAGAACAGAATACCAGAGTACTTTCCTTTCTGAATAAAGGCTCCACCTGCTGGTGGCGCTTCTGATATAAAGCAATTGTGACATCTTCTTCTAGAAGATTCCATTGTTGGAGTCTCAATCCTAGCAATTCTGCCTTGAATAAGTCCCAATCACGAACCAGGTCATTGAGTTCTTCCTGTGGTAGTCTGTGTGGGTTTGATGATGCACCACAGTGAAAATCTGGATCACTGCATGCTGATGGAACAGGAGAAGAACAGGTCGCTCACCCTTGTCCTCATCAGATGAATCAAGAGAATATTGTGCTGGAAGTTCTGGAATAGGCAGTCCCTCACCATGTGGAACTGGTCTCAATGCAGACGGAATGTTTGAGCAGACTATTCTCGACTTCTTTTGCTTTGTTATTTCACCACAAAGAGGAGGAACCAAGCAGAAGTAACATCTTTTCTGTGGTTGCTTGGCTCTCTCCACACCATGGGGACTGCAAACGGCATTGATGGTCTTTTGCCATTTCATCACTGTGAAAGCTGTGTTGTACATGTAGCACAGCATATAAGCGGGGCCCAAGGCTTGTCTTGGTCACCAACGTTGCATCCGAAGTAAAGATGATAAGCCTTCTTCACTTGAGAAGTGATCCTTTATTTTCTGGTTGGCAAATGTCACTTTCCCACAAATAGAGTCGAAATTGTCCACGCTATGAACACACTTTCGAGGCATTAATGTTCTGTATTGTGCCTAAATGGATAAAATAATAGCAGTTCTATGGAACAGTAGCTTCAGCTGTCTTGCACGAAGTCTGAAATACTTTCAGTGCTCAACCATTCTGACAGGGCTTTCTATAGTGCACTGCTGATGTCAGCTTACTTCAGCAGTAGTATTGCATTGCATCAGAAAATAATGCAATCAACTCTGGATGATGTGTGCATGATGGTGTTGTGCAATGCGATGCAATATTACATCATTCTAGGCTGATTTAGGATGTTGTTTCAGTCCTACTGGATCAGTTTACATGGTGAAACATATAAAATGAATTATATGAAATATCTTCAAAATGAGAGCTAATAAAAAATTTTCATGGTAATATTCATGTTCAGCACACCAAGATACTGCAGATTAGGGCCTTTTTAAGTCAGTAACAATCTCACTGTTGACCAGTGTAATTCATATCATATTTTTATATCATGATTTCCTCATTTGTAAAATGGGGATAAAATTACTATTTATGGCAAACTTACTAAAATATAACTATTTAAATAATATATAAGTATATAGTTGTTAATAAATGATAAACATGAAATTGCCAATAAATATTTTCTTTATCATTTTGTCCCTAACCCTATGTGCACATATTTACATACGCTCTAAAACATCAGCGTAGAACTTGGGTAAGAGTTGGTAATTTACAGTCTATAGACTAAATCTGTACACCATCTATCTCAGTAAATAAAGTTTCATTTGAACATAGCCATACTCACTTGCTTACTTAATATCTATTTATGTTTTCACACTATAACGGTGGAAGTGACTAGTTTCAACAGACTGTGTGGCCCACAAAGCCTAAAATATGTATAGGCACATATAACCCTTTATAGAAAAAGTTTGCTGATTTCTGGCCTAGAGGAGAGTCTGGATCTAGTACTAAAAATATATGAGGGAATGCAGTGAAATAAGCAAGAAAGAAAACGAAAAATATCAGATGGTTTCACTTATAGGAGGAATATTGGAAACCAAATAAGGGATAAGGGAAAAAAAGAATAATAATAGCAAATTAAAAAAAAAATTAGCAGGCAACTATAAGTCAGAAACATTCTTCAAGCGAGGGGGAGGTACAGGATTCAAAATAAGGGAGAGAAAAGCACAAGGGACTATGGTGATGGTTCACAGGTGAATTGGTGGTGGGAATTTTACAGAGACTATACCTGAAAGGAGAAGGCATACAACCATATATTGTACTAAAATGAACAATAATGTAAATATATATATATATATATATATAAATATAAATAATAAAAAAAAATCCTATCACCTATTGTTTACTTAGACCATTGATACTTAGCCTTGGGGGTATAGGTGGGATCTGATCTTTATAAGTCAAAAATTTTTCTTTATATTGGTTATCATTATATTTGAAAGGGAAGAATGAGAACTTGAAAATGTTTGCTTATTAATTCATTAAGAAATATTCATAATGTTTCTTTGTGATTTGTGAATTTGACTTGCATTGTGATTTTTGATGTGTATTTTCCTAATCATAAAAATGTTGAACGTTTTTCATGAGCATATGCTTTCTTTGGGGGAGAGTCTATTCAGATCATCTGCCCATTTTTTTTTTTTTATTTGGGTTTTTGTTTTTTTCTTGTAGTTGAGTTGTGTTAAGTTCTTTGTATATTCTGGGAATTAACCCCTTGACAGGTTTATGATGTGTGAATATGGTCTCCCAATTTGTAGGTTGCTTTTTTGTTTTTGTGGTTTATTTCAGAAGCTTTACAGAAGCTTTTTAGTTTGATGTAGTGCCATTTGTTTGTTTTTGCTTTTGTTTCCTTTGCTGTTGGAGCTGAGTCCCCAAAGACTTATTTGAGGCTGCCTATGTTTTCTACTGTGTGTATTTTATGTTTTCAGGGCTCACAGCTGAGTCTTTAATCCATTTTGAATTGATATTTTGTGTGGTCTGAAGGAATGGTCTACTTCATTCTTTTGCATGTGGTTAACTGAGTTTCCCTTCACTATTTGGTGAGGAGAACTTCCTTTGTCCATTGTGTGCTCTTGGCAACTTTGTTATAAATTAGCTGTCCATATATGTTAAATCAATTAAAAAAGAAATATATGTAGTAAATTTATTACATATTAAAATAAATTACATCTTTAGGAAAAATAATTTAAAAAAATTGTAAAAAGACTGTCAGTGCTTTGTACTTTCATAGATTTATTCCATGTTTGACTTGCTTGAAGACAGTGGGAATCTCATGTTTGTGTCTGCATTTAATTTTTCCTGATACCATGTATATACAACTTCTCAAAATTCCATTACATACTATAGGAGAATGCAAGTGCAAAAGGAAAAGAATATCCTAGCATTATTATGAAATTAGTTTTGGTTTTAGGCTTCCCCAATTACCCCAGATTGTATTTTAAGAACCACTTTTATAAAATGGTGTTTACATAAAACTATTCTGGCACAGAATCCAAATGAGGATAATAAGCTATCCTACTCAAAAAATAAAATTCAACTTACAAATTTGAGATTTGGGCTATTTAGTGCTTGATAGCAAATCATTTTTTCTTGACTACAGCAATATTTTTAAAAGCAGTTGACTATATAGTCTAAAATGTAGTCCTTAAGCTAAAACACCACATATAAAAAGTCATATTTTTTTATTGATTTGCATTTTTAAAAATAAAGATGGATTCACAAGTGCAAGGCTTAAAATACTTTTACAGCTATAAATCTGTGTTTCCCCTAGTAAGGAGGCATGTCATACCAGCCCAGAATCAGAGTTTTTGAAAATCCAGTTTAAATATAGTTGTCTCTACTATTTCCAAGTCCCTGTTGTAAAAGGAAGGAAATGTATAAGGCTTGATGTAAATAAAGTGATCTTCAAAAGTTACACTATAATTCTTGCTCATTGTAGATGACTTAGAAATACATATGAGTGAAACCAACAATGAAAATATATCCTGAATACCATCAGAAACAACTAACTTTGGAATGTTTCTAGTATCTTCTTTTTATTATTTTAGTTAAATATCCATGATCCCATGTGCCCAAAACAAAAACTATTACAATTTTTCAAAAGTAGAATAACATAAAAAAAAAGAAAAGATTTGACTTCTGGCCAATAATATACCTCAGTTATCACATAAAGGATGATTAAATTGAAAAGTGACAGAGAACTCGGGAGTTTTTGTAAGCTACTATGACATATGATTTGTACCATTGTACTTTACATGTGAAATTTTATTATTTGAAAGTCTCCTATCACTTTATCGTCATTGATACAGTGAACATATAGCAAAGTAATTGTAATGATACCAGGAGAATTTACTGAAAGCATATATTTACTGAATGAGACTGTTAAAGGAACAACAGTCCTATTTCAAGAAAACATAACCATACATTGGTTTATGGCATAAAATAATTACTATTCTGCTATCCATGTGTATCTTTACAAAATACATATAGTAACAGTAAGAAATTAATCAGTGAGTATTGGTATCAATGAATATTAATACCTGAGGAAATAAATTAATAAAAATTCCTCAGTGAAATTCCACAAACAATCCTTTGACCAAAAAGACAATCCATTTTGTAAATCAACAAGATTTTGTTCTTCAGCTGGGTGTTCGTGGTATAAACATGAAAAAGAGATTCACTCTCCAGGAGGAGGAACTTCAAAGAGTTAAGTGCAAAGAGAAGGGAGCGCAGCCTGAGAGGAGAAGGCAACATAAGCAGGTCATGGTATGTGGAAGAGGATCTTGTCTCACACGTGGATGTACATATACAAACTTCCATCAGAGAATGTCTTCCTTCTAGATATTTCATCTGACATAAACATTATCCTTTTTTCTTTCTCGTTCTATATATCAGCTTTTCCTCCAAATTTTCTCCTTTCTAGAGAAGTAAAATCTAGACGAAATGTTTGATAGTTGTACTAGTAAAGTTTTATGTTCACTTGCTAAGGCTATAGCCAGGGTAGTAGAGACAGAAATTCAAACTATCACTTTATCTCCACAAACTTCTCTTTCCTTCTAAAGCAAAAATATAGGAATCACAGTGAGTGGTATATTCGGGGAAAACACTTGAATCCTCTTTAATTCATGAAAGAATAAATTATTCATAATTACGAGACACGATTATCAGTAATACATTACTGTGACACATATTATCAGTGTGCCTCCATTGAAGGTTGAGACTTTCTGCTAAAAATGATACTGTATTATTCCCATTCACTCAGGTTCATAACCTTTATAGTAATCTCTGTGGCTCCTCATTTTTCCTTCCATGCCTTGCATAGCTAATTGTTTTTCAAGTCTAGTCAGTTCTTATTCTTTTGCAGTGTATTTTGTATCTAACCTTTCACTCTCATTTTCATTGCCATATCTTAATGCAGATTTCTATTACTTGTCAATGGTACACTGGAAGCTGACAGTATCTTTATGGAGATTTTCCATTTCTGTTTCACAGTGATCATCGTATTCTGTGACCATATCTGTTCCTATTCAAAAGCTACCAGTGACTTTCTATCCATTGCTTATATAAAAGAGTCCATGTAGTCTGAATACCAAGAGCGTAAATATCTCCTTATTCTCTTATGTAAGTTTGTGGTCCAACCTGGACATCAGATTAAAGTAAAGGAGGAATATAAAAATTAAAATATATATCACTGAATTCTTGCACAAAGATTTATGATTGATTTCTGATTAAGAACAAAACAAAAATAATATTAGAAGAAGTAGAAATACAAGTATCCTTAACAATATATTAATTGTGCCAATAAATTTTGAAAGAATCATATTTACTCAGTTCATAAGGAATCTAGAAATTAATTAGTACTTTGATACATTTCTGAGAATACTGATCAATTTAATAAACTACAAAACAAGTGAGTAATTATAAACAAATGATAGTTTTTATTAATATCATAGGTATAAATAAAATTAATGAACTTTTGGAATCTATATTAAGAAAATATTACTAAGGAAAAATTATCAACAAAATTTTTTTTGGTTTATTTATGCTACAAAACTTTGGGAGAATTTAAAATTTAGCTATAAGGAAATGGTTAGTGACTATGGTACATTTATTTAGAATGGCATTGAACATTTTTTTTATGAGGCATTTGTATCACTCTTAAGTCTGTGCATGTAGGCACTGCTGAAACATGCAGATTATTGCATACTGAATATGCAATATTATGGTAGCTATGTAGAAAATATCAGAGAACAAAATGAAAGGAAAACAATGGAAACTGAATAGTGATTATCTTTGGACACTAGATTCTTCGTTTCTTTTATTCTTGTTACTAATTAGAAATTTGCAAGTTTGCTACCATGAAAATGCATTATTTTTACAATTAGAAAATATGAAACAAGTGTTAAAAAAAACAAGTACATCAAATTCAGTTTAGAATTCACTTTCCCCAGGAAACTCTCTTTGATTAATCCCATTGGCACTGATCATTGCTTTATACTACACCCTAATACTTATGTATTCAGCTTGTACCATATAATTTGCATGTTTTAAAAATTAATTTATGAGCATAATTATGGTATTTCCTCTTGTATGTAGCTGTAGTCTCTACAATGAATTATAAACTTGAGAATATGAGGAATCACGTGTCTATCCTGTTATATTTCTATAATAATTCATGTGGTACTTTCTACAAAGTTACTGTTCACTTACTGAACACCTGAGAAATGTGGTAATGTCTGACAAAAGGAATAAACATGAAATAAATCTGACATTCTCTACCATTTTTACTGCCACTAAATCCTAAGTGTTGACTCTTAGAAATATTTACATGTACGAAGAAGTTAAATTTATGCTCTTTTAGTTGTACATTATCATATCAAAGCCATAAAGTGTCCAACAATGCTGTCCTTGATAAAATTTTTAAACTTTAATTTTCTGCCACTGATGTATTATCTTTGTATCCATATATGCTTAGTTCTTCCTGAGTTTCTATTAGAATTGACCTAAAGTCTTTTCTTATAAAAATTAGATAGTAAAGAGAAAATGGATAGCTGCTTCTAGTAGGTAGAAATCATTCCCACTGCATTGGCTGTTAATGCATACACCATTTCTTCATGTCCCAGATGTTCAGGCATATGGGAATGAAAAAAGCCAATGGATTGGAACCTCTTGATACAGTTATTCTGGTGACAACCAATCTGTATAGCTCATTGATGATTGTTTTACCCTTGACAAAGTGGCTGCAATTGTTATTTGCAGACATAGCTATACTTAATTTCTTTTCTGCACTTCCCCCTCCATTGTATTTGTTATTCTGGACCAGGAAACTAGTTAAGAAACATGCCACAAACTCCATGTGCTCCCTGTATATGTTGATTAGCTTAGAGATATTCCAGTTGAAACTAGATGACAAGACATGACACATTACATGGAGTGATTGAGTGAAGATCTTTACTCATTTCTGGAAGCAGTCCTTTGATAAAAAATCATAAAGAACTCTTGAAAAAGGGTGAGAAAACAGGCTCCAGTGAAAGTAATATATTCCCCCAAGCAATGAAAAAAATGTCGATGTATATATTCAAATAGTGTTTAAGGTGAGGCAAAAGTAGATGTGGAATTATTGTGAGTCATATATGAATTGTAAGAAAACAATGAACCAGACATACAGAAAGAAGCAATACTAATTAAATAATGTGATTAGTTGCTAGCTGAATTCAAACTTGGAAGTAATTAAGTTTTTATGGAAGTGCTTTTACTGTACTGGCAATAATATAAAAGCAAATGTTGCAATATAGTTTAAAAAATGAAGAAAGTGAAAGCGGAGAATTAAAGGAAAATATATTTGTCTCTGTGAGAATTTTCCTGTTTTCAACACATGTGCTCAAAAATAAAATGTTGGAAGTCTAGAGCAGGTCTTGGTCACTCTAAATGTCAGCCAGCTGTTCTTTGGCTTTTGGCCTATATTTTTAACAAAACTGCTAAAATATGTGATTCAATTCAATTTTTTTTTTAAAGTTTGAAGTACTTATCAAAAATTCATCTTTGAAAAAGCACAAAGTTTGGAATGCTAAATGGATTACATTAGCTGAGGCAAATTCTAACAACAAAGTAAAAGGTAATGCAGACTGAGAATCACAGAGAAGAACATTTAATTTTAACATGAGGGAAAACTTTGAGCACACGTTCTATGAATTTGCATAATCGTTCAGTAAATACAGCAACAAGCTTTTTTTTCCAATTGAGATAAAAATCTCTTTCATTTGTTTGTAAGGCCAAGAGAAGGATTCATATTTTGGAAAGTTTCCAATTAAAGCATTTTTACCATTCTGTTTCCCTTTACCATTCACTCTTTTCAATAAGTATATGTTTGCAATATTTACATGTCAATTATAAGGCATGGCTACAGACCTTACAACTATTACTACCATTCCATAGAGTGATAGAAAAAGATTATCTTCTCTTGTCGTAGGTAAGCATGGACATGTGTTACTTATGCAAATTGAGGAATTTGCAGCATTTATATACTATTTAATGACAATGTGCTAATCCTGGGGAAAGCTGAAGAGTAAAGATAAAGATTGGTTTAAGTTTGGAAAGCCTTACTGCTAACTCTTCAGGACTGACTACCATAAAAATAAGAAATACATAGTAATCACTGAAATGTAAGGTAGATGGCAATAAGTATTATAATATATATATGAATCAACTAATCTTTGACAAAGGAGCAAAAAAAATGCAGTGGAACAAGGACAGTCTATTCAATAAATGGTGCTGGGAAAACTGGACAGCCACATGCAAAAAAATGAAGCTAGACTACTACCTCACACCCTGCACAAAAGTCAACTCAAAATGGATAAAAGACCTGGATGTAAGACCTGAAACCATAAAATGTATAGAAGAAA
>PVIJ01014852.1:0-38900 GCA_004024925.1 Scalopus aquaticus
CCACACAGCTAAATCCAGAAAAATGGCCACCTGATCAAGGGCCAATGTAAAGTCTTTCACTTTGGTGCTTCACATGGAGCTTGATCTTACAAATTTATAGTTTATATGGGAGGTAAGAAAGGCATTAAAACCAATTTATTCTTAGCCTCATGCTCCACCTGCAGAAACAGATTATATGTTTGCCAATAACTAAACATAAGGCATGACAGAGTACGTGCCATAAGACAGATCACCTTTGGCGGTAAGGGAGGGCAAGGACTGGGAATCCCATTTTAGTTGAGTGCTGGGGGTGGGCAGGATTGTAACAGACATGAGAGAATTTTTTTTTACATGGAAAAGCAAAAACAAAGTGTACAAGAGGAAAAGCAAGGCGTGTTTAGGGGCTAGTGTTTATAGGCTGAGTAGGAGTATGGAAAGGCTAGAGCTAGATCCTGACTGGCCTAACATATAACATAATGGAATCCACACTTCATTGGTAGGCAATACAGAACCACTGACATTCTAAGCAGGATGACAAGCTCAGGGATGTGCTTTAGAGAATTACCCTTATAAAGGTCTTGCAGTAGCTCTCACGCTTCAATGTGTATCAAAATCACCCACAGAGCTTTTAAAAGTGAGTGGGCTCCACAAAAAGTTCCCTGGCAACAGGAACTCTCATAAACTGCAGCTAAGCATGGGAAATGGCAAATCCCTCCGAAAATCCAGGAATATGCACTAAAGCTGAAAAAGCATATCCCCAGCAATTCCACTAGATATAGAACTATAAGAGTCTACACACCGAGCTATACAAGTCTTTAACACCGAGTGTTAAAGTGACACTGTAATAGCCACAAATGGAAAACACCCAGATGCCACCTACTATAGAATGGATACATAAACTGTACTTTCTTTACAAAATGGAATTCTGTACTACAATGAAAAAGAACAGGCTATAGCTAAACCCAACAAGTCAGAAATAAAATGCTGAGCCAGAACCAGAAGGTCCATCACCAGAAGGTGATTCTAGCGACATTTAGTTCACAAATAGGCACAATTCATTCATGGTGATAAAAGTTAGGCCAGTGGTTATCTTTGAGCAGTATAAGGATTAGCAGGGGGCAAGGGATAGGCATTGGGGGTGCTGCTAAAGTGTCTCTATCTAGATGGGCATTACATGAATACATTTATTTTGCAGAAGTCTATTGAGCTATGTATTTATTATTTTGCAAAATGTTTCACTTAAAATCATTTTTTAAAACTGTAGGCCTCCACTCAAAAGATTCTGATTACATTGGTCTAGAATGGGGCCCAGGCACCAATATTTTTTGAAAGCTTCCTAAATGAACTTGATATGTAACTACTGATGTAGAGCAAGGACTGAAGCAAGAAAAAGTCGAGAAGTTATGCAATATTTCCAAGACTTGAGCGATAATGAGAATCACCTGAAACTTCTTGAAAATAATTTCCCAGGTCTCTTTCCTGATGACAGGTTCAGTTGGTTGAAGAGGGGACCAAGAAGTCTGTCTTTTCTTCTTGACAAACTCTCCCATGTGTGTAATTAGGGTTCTAAATTAGGGGCAGTGGGAGCGGTGGGACTGAAGAGCAGGTTATGCCAAACAAAATAAAATCGGAAAAGATTAAATTTTCAACACTACTTATACTGGCTTTTATACCTCCAGATTAAAACTCACCAAATCAACCAAATTTGAGTATGGTTTATTAAAATGACATCTTTAATGTAAGGTAGTTTCATTTTGATTCATAGTGCATAAACTTTATCTACTTTCATTTCTAACAGAACCACGAGAGCAAGAGATTTCAGAAACTGAAGAGATCCTATTCAGTCTTCCGGTAGATCTTGCTTAGAGAATGGGTTGAATAATATCTCACGGTAGTTTCTCTTCGACCTAATATCAGAAAAACCCTATTTCAAAGGATTCCAAATTCCGCTTATTGTGTTCTTCAAAGCATGAAATATGCAGCAAAGCAAGTATTTTACTTCCTGTGGTAATGAGTATAATTTTTAAATTTTAAATAAAATATGGTGTAACTAGGGCCTCCCTAGTTGGCAGTGGCAACACGAGCTAGACACCCAGCTGGGGAGATTCCCACATGGCACAGCAGACCTCTCCTGCCTCCCCCGCGGCTCCCCTCAGCAGTGTATTTCCACTGATCTGCCTGTTCTGCTCCCCACTCTGCCTCTGGTGAACCCTCTCACCGCCCCACGCCTCTGGCCTGTATCCCCGCTTGTATGCATAAATAAATAAATCTTAAATATATATATATGTATATATATAAAAAAGATGGAATAACTAATTTTTTCTCTTCAAGAAAGATAAAATGGAATTTAAAGAACTTATAACGACCTTTCCTCCACTTGTAAAATAACAAAAGAAGGTCTAAATCACAGACCATTACAACACTTTGATTATATTTTGGACTAGGATCTCAGAAATTAAATGACATAAAATGTATTTATGTTCATTTAACATCAGGGCAAGAGCATTTGACAGTAATGCCAAGAGCACGTAGCAGATGGGGGAGGGCTTGAAGTATATCAAGGTCAGGGTTTTCAAACCAGAAGCCTAGAATATTTCACGGGCATTTGTAGGTTTCTACAAATGCTTGATTTTAATATTTTTATCATTAAAATATATCTTTATTTAAAAATCTATAAGACACACACTAGATAAACTACATAGTAAATTCTAATACCCACATGCTACATATATATGTATTTGAACTTGTAAATGTGCCACTGATTAGGAAGCTTTTAATCTGCTTTGATCTTTTTCTTTTCATTTTAATCCAGGACTACATTGGCATGAAGACTGAGATTATATAAAATATTTAAATTCCACTGGATCTAAGAGCACAAATATTATCAAGCTCTTCATGTACTTGTTTCTATATGATGTGGTTATGGAAGCAAATACAAAATAGATTTTATTACTTTGTAAAATGCTTGGTAATAATAAAATAGAATCTTTAAGTCCTGAGATACTAATAAAATGGTAAAAATGTAGACATTTTTTTGTACTGGGGCTGGGAAAGCAATGGTAGAAAAAAAATGTAAGGATTAGTAGATCATATAAAAGATAAGGACTGATAATGTCATCAGAGGCTGTGTAGACAAGCACCAGCACTTAAAATTATGTAAGAATTTTTCCAAAACACTATTGGGCAATGCCATACAAACTGATATAAAAAGTGTCAATTTTATTAAGATGAGATTTTGAAATAAGTAAGCTATTAGCAAAGATATCAGCCGTGACACCAAAATTTACTCTTTTATACCACGGTATACGGTATAAGGCATATGACTATCCGCCAGTATAATATTCAAGTAAAATAAGAAACTACTTATTTCTACCTTAAGTAAATCCATTAAAAACAGGTTTATCAAATTGCAAACAATGAGCTAAAAGGAAAGAAATCAAGAAAACAATTTATAATCACATTAAAAAGAAATACCAAGGAATAAACTTGGAAAACTTACTGATACTTTAAATAAACGGAATAGCCCAAGTGAGGCACACAACACCACCACACATATAGCCCTGTCAGATCAAATGTTAGTGATGAATCAAAATGGGGTTTAGATTCAACATGCAAAACAAAGTTACTTTTTCTATGCTGAAATTACCAGTACCAAGATGATCTCTGTAGTACTTTTCTAAGTCTGCCGTAAGAAAATACAATAGACTGGGTTTCTCATGGTTCTGAAGAGTGCAAATCTAAGAGCAAGGAGGCAGCAGGATCAGTGTTGGTGAGGAATCTCTTCTTGGGTGCAGAAGGTTCTCATTTCCTGTGTCTTCACACGGCAGAGAAAAGGGGCAGGCTCTCTCTGTCTCTTCTTATGGGGACATTAATTCTATTGAATTGGGGCCCTACCCATCCCACCTGATTTAACATCCCTATAGGCCCTACCTCCAAATTTAGTCACATTGGGAGTTAGGGCTTTAACATATGATTTTGGGGGATATGATTCTGCGGTATTTGATCACTTTAAGAAATAAGGCCATGAACAACTAATATGTGATGTTATAAGATACACTTATTTTTCTCCACACAATGTTTTCAAACTAGCTGAGAAAATCATTCATTGATTTCTCCAAAATGATTCCTCCTCAATTAGGAATGTGAGCAACTGTCAAGTACAAAAGTAACTTGGCTTTGACCCAGAGATTTACTGTTACTCCTCTTTTAAATATTTGGATCAGTATAGTTGGAAAAAAAAACTGGACTGATTAAGAGAATATTAAGATCATAGCTTTTCATATTTTTAGCTACTTATCTGCATGAGTCATACTGCTCTCGACACCCTTTTATCTTAAAACCAAATACTAAGAAGCTTTTCCCCAACATCAGGAATAAGACAAGGATGCCTACTTTTGTCATTTCAACTCAACACATACAGTAAGTTCTAACCAATCAACTAGGCAAGAAAAAGAGATCGAAGGATCCAAATTGGAAAGGGAAAGGTAATAATATCTCTGTTTGCAGACGATATGATCTTATATATGTAGAAAACCTTAACACACACGCATACACCCACACATACACACAAGCTGTTAGAGTGAAAAAAGATTCTGCAAAGATGCAGGATACAAACCCAACATACAAAAATCAATTACATTCCTATAAACTGGCAATGAAAAGCTGGAAACTAAGGAAAATAATTCCATTTATAATAGCATTAAAAGAATACTTAGGGGGCTAAAGACCTGTACAGTGAAAACTATAAAACACTGTTGAATGAAATTAAAGACCAAAATAGGAAAGATGTTCCTTGTCCATGGACAGGAATATTTAACATTGTTAAGATGTCAATACTACCCAAAGAAATCTATAGGTTCAACACAATCCCTATCAAATTTCCAACAGCCAAAAGTTACTGATAATGTTTTACCAAGTGGTGCAATGAATTTTTATATTTAATCCCTATGCCCAATTTTGGACTTGAGAGCGTTGTTGATAATAAAGACATAATTACACTTAAAAATAAGCAACAAATTTCCAACAGCTTTTTTCAGAGAAGTGGAACAGCTAATCCTCAAATTCACATCGTATCACAAGGGCCCCTGAGTAGCCAGGATAACCTTGAAAAAGAAGAAGAAAGTTGGAGGGCTCAAACTTCCCCACTTTGAAACTTAATACAATCCCACAGTGATTAAAATGGTATGGTACTGGAATAAGACAGACATACAAACCATTGAAATAGAACAGAGTCCAGAAATACACCCTTACATGTATGGTAAACTGTATTTCAACAAGGATGCCAAGGGCACCATTCACTGGGGAAAGGCCTATTCAACATGTCTTTTCAACAGGTGGTATTGGAGAAGCTGTACATCTACATGCAAAAGTAGGGGGTTTGGCCCTTACCTTATAGTTTATACAAAAAATAACTAAAAATGGATCAATGGACTTAAAAATTAAAATTACAACAAACTCTTAAAAGAAAGCATTCCCAATGTCTTTATGGCACTGGATTTGACAAAGATTTCATGGATATGACACTAAAAGCACAGAGAACAAAGGGAAAAAATAAATTAGACTTGATCAAAAAGAAGAGTTTTTGTGCATCAAAGGATATTATCAATAATACAAAGACACAAACTTCAAAATGAGACAAAATATTTACAAATCATATATCTGATAAGTGAGTCATATATAGAAAATACAAAGAACTCCAAAAACTCAACAACAAAAAATAATTTTAAAATGGGCAAAATACTAATACCTTTCTCCAGAGAAGATATACAAATGGCCACTACGCACATGAAAAAACGCTCAACATCATTAGTTGTTAGGGAAATGCAAACCAAAACCAAAATGAGATACCACTCATACCCATTTGGATGTCTGTTACAAAACAGCAGGAAATAAGTGTTGGTGATAATCTGGAGAAACTGGAACCCTTGTGCATTGCTGGTAAGAAGGTAAAATGGTGTAACCACTGTGGAAAGAGCAGAGCAATTCTTTTAAAAGTTAGACAAAGAACTGCCATATGATCTAACAATTCTATATAATTAAGTATATACCCGAGAATCAAACACTTATACATCCATGTTCATAGCGGCGCTGTTCACAACAACAGCAGAAATAATCCCTGTTCATTGATGGATGGATGGAGAGACAAAGTATTATATGGATGCCCAACAGACAATTCTTCAGCCATAGTAAGGAATAAGATTCTGATACATGCAGCAACATGGATAAGCTACAAAAACAATGCTTAGTGAAGTAAGCTAGACACACACACAAAAGTATCCTATGATCTCTAAAATCATACAATTACACAACGTACCTAGAATAGTCAGCTTCACAGAGACAGAAAGTAAAGCAGTTTTATCAGGGG
Source organism: Scalopus aquaticus (assembly GCA_004024925.1). Lineage (NCBI taxonomy): Eukaryota > Metazoa > Chordata > Mammalia > Eulipotyphla > Talpidae > Scalopus > Scalopus aquaticus. The sequence continues at coordinate 6,344 of PVIJ01014852.1, forward strand.
CTAGAGGACGGGGAATTGGGAGCTGTGTTTAATGGGAAAAATGCTTCAGGTTGGGAAGATAAAAAAAAAATGGATGGTGGTGATGGTTGCACAACAATGTGAATGAAGTAATACCACTGAACGGTTTACTTAACAATGATTAAAATGGTAAATTTATAATTTACCCTAAAAAAGGATTTCTCAATTTTAAAAGTGGCTAAAATGGCAAATTTTATGCTCTGTGTATTTTTTAAGTGGCGAAGGAGAGTTTTAAAAATATTTAACCCGGCCTTGACCTAGTTTCAGGATAAGATGACTTCTGAGATCTCTTGTAATACCAAAATTTTTAAAACACCATGAGAGCAAGGAGAAAAAAGAACGAGAATCTGAATAAGGAATAAGCTCCCGATTCTCCTCATTTTGAGTTAAGAGTGAAACGCTACATTTCAAGTGATTATAAATGGACCAAGAAGTTCTAGCAAACTCACATGCCTAGAGAGGCCGGGCAGGAAACGTAAGCAGGTGAAGCAGGGCAGCTGGGTGTGGTGGTATGAAGCTACAAGCCCTGTCAGAGGAAGCAGCTGCACTTCTGCCTTGCTGAACAGTCTCCCTGTTGGAATGTGGGCAGGGTGCTGGAAGAATTTTCCACTCTCTAAGTGAAATTAAATTGAAATTTTAATGTGAAATGTTGGCATCAAATTAGAAAAAAGGAACATTGAAGACGACCTATCTGTAAGGCGAGGCACGTGCAGTTGGTTGACCACGAGTTTGTGGTCTCCTTCACAGTACAAAGGCTGGATCCAGAATACAAAAGAAGGAAAACAGGTACTACCAGTGAGATATGCACCAATGTTTAAAGTTTGCAAACAGATGATGATCTAAATCTTTCTAATTATCTTTGGAAGCACCCTTGGGTACTAAGTATTATTTTAACTAGGTATCATTTAATACAGTATACTTTTGGATGGGCTAGTTTTTAGTAAGGGATTTGAATATGAGTATGTCTTACTATAATAGGTGTTGGTAAGTGGTAGTCACTACTTTATATCAATGCTCCTACATAATGTTGAAAAGTTTATGCAAAGAAGATTTTTAAAACCAACCTACCCGCTAATAGAAAAGATGGTAATATAACCCATTGAATAACATATCCTCTGTATAGTGATTGGGAAATGGTGAACCTTCATATTAATGAACAAAAAAGAAATCACTTATATATGTTAGGAGGTAGTGATATAGTTATTGCCAAAACAAACAAGGTTCTTGCCCTTATAAAGCTTATAATTTAGTAAGGGAGACTGACATTGAGTCACCCAAAAATATTGTCAGAGACTGTTATAAATGATATGATTAAAAATTATAGGAAAAATAATAATAAAGGGATTTAAGTCAGATGAGGGAGTCACAGAGAAGGTCTCTTTAAGGAGCTGACCTTTAAACTAAGGCCTAAAAGAGAGGTTAGCAACCTCAGGGTATTAAGTATGGCGGGTAAGGAGGGCTGGGTGGAGAGGCGGTGGTGACAAAGCATTCCAGGAATGCTTGTGTGAAGTGTGTGACAGCCCCATATAACCAAAATAGAAAAAAGAAAAAGAAAAAAAGGGAAAATAGAGGGCAAGATTATAGTTACTGGAGGGAGAGCAGTGAAAGACTCGGAGGAATAGCAAGTGTTCGTGTTCTCCCTGGAGGAAAGACTCTACAGTAAAACGAAAAAAGAATCAAGAACTGGGAACTGAGGAGCAAGTTAAAATGGGAGAAACAGGTTGAGAGAGTTGCTGACTGGCCTCCTCAGGCTTTAGGGGAACATGAGGAGAGGTGAGGCACTGGAGGAGCAGGGGAAGAGTCACAGCCAGGAGATCACAGGACTGAAGAGAATTACTGGGAAGGATTTTTGTTTGTTGTTTAAAAAAAACCACAAAAGTTCCAAGTGCTCTTTACTATTTCAAATTATACAGCCACCCACTCCTGAAGTATGCATTGTTAATTCTCACAGAATGGTGAGGATGAGGATTAAGTGACAAGCAAAATCAAGTGGACGTGAGAGGCATTTACACAGAGAAGTCAGGCCAAAAGCTTAATGTCAGCCTTGGGATCACTTCACCTATCATAACGTTAGATTTTTTTAAGGAAAAAGTAATAGGTTTTTAGCATATTATCATACAAACCCATTGCAATTCCCTGCTTCCTAAAATGTGAGATTTTTTTCCTCCAAATCTCTGATTTTCAGTCCACAAAATCCAGGAGAGCAGGAATTTGTGTCTGTCCCACTTGATGCTTTATCACTAGCAACTGATACATACATGTTTGTTGAGTGAAAGAATATGTCTACACTATGAAGACAAAATCACAGTGAGTTCAGAATAAAACATAAAAGGTGGGGAAAAAAGGGAGGGAAGGAGACCAAGAACGGAGGGAGAAAACTGGCAGTACTTTAGATTCTGGCATTCATTCTTGACTCTTCTCTTCCACACATAACCCCCTATCAATCAGCAACTCCCGTCAGTCTGTCAGCCCGTTTGCTGAATAGCTCTTCATCTCCTCGGCCACTTCCTGTTGTACTGTTGCCTATCTGATTTCTGTCTTCAGTCTTACTACCTGCCTTTGATTCTCTTTTCCATGCTGTTGCCAGTCTCATATATAAAAATGCCACACAAATTGATGAGGTCTTACTGGTTTGGGGAGAAAGCATAAACTTTTTAGGGCACACAGAGCCCCTGACTACCTGTGGTAGTACACATTCAGTTGGTTCATCAGAAGTTATTAAGAACTTAGCCATTGTGAAGACTTAAGTTATTATGAGCTGCGCTGCTTATACGCTGCACGGCTTTGTGCAAGTTACTTCTCTCAGTTTCTCTATGTATAAAAACAAGGTCAAAATCATACCAACTCACATGTCTGTTGTGTGAATTGAATGAAAACACATGGCCTGGTGTTCAGTGGCTGGCATGCACATTCAGCACTATTTTCTGATGTCCGTGATGATGTCTTCTTAAGTGCTAAGCATCAGCCACAGTATGATTCTTCACTTTTCCTAAAGGAACCATGTTTTTCCTTTCATGTCATCATACTTTCAAAACTCTTGGTGGTTCTTTTTAGGATGTACTCCGTATTTGCTTAACAGTTTCCTATTAATCTTACAGTCATTCCAACTGTCTTTTTTCTTTATACCACCTTCCCCAACTTCTATAGTAAGATTATTTCCTTCTATGTATTATGCCTGAATCTTATACATGGCTCTAATAATCAATTATACTCTATGGGAACTATTTCTAGACTATTCAGTTTCTTTTCCTAGATAATGAGCTCCTTGGACACAAGTATTATTATTTACTGATTTGTATTTTAAGCCTTTCACACTCACTGATGGAGAGCATATTTAAATAAAAATACTATCTCTGGTCGGCTTTCTGGCTTCTTTGGCATTGGCTGTTTCACTTACTAGATGTGTAATCTTATAAAAATCATTTCATGTCTCTTTTTCTGTGCAATGGAGATAATAAAAATATCGACCTAACACATAGGATTGTTTTGAAGAAGAATGAGGTAGTCTGCACAGGAAGTGTCTGGCAAATGTTAATTGCTATTATCATTTTTAGTATTGTATCTTTCATGTCTAGAAAAAATACATTTTTTGATCTTTTTAACGTCTTTCATTTATCTCCAAATCATGTTTCCCTTTAATACTTGGGCATATTTATTTGACTTAGAGTAACTATTTGAAGGACCCTGTTAGTTAATTCTTTCATTTCTGTCATTTCTGGGTCTCTGTTTCTATTGGCTGATTTCTCTCCAGGTTACAGGTTGTATCTTCCTGATTCTTTGACTGGTCACTTTTAATTTAGATGCCAGGCTTTGTGAACTTGATGCTGTTGAGTGTTGGATTTTGTTCAATTCTTTTAGAGTATTGAATTTTGCTCTAATGTATAATTATTTGCAGATGGGATAAATCTTTTCAGCTTTTAAGCTTTTGAGGCCTCTACCCAACATCCTATGTATTGTGAAGTTGCCCCATTCCTACTGATAAAAGTATGAACTATCCCTACCCCTGCTTATACTCCAGGAATTGTTTGCCTACTGTTGACTGGTGGTTCTTTTTTCCAACCTACATGTGTCGAGTTTGTGGCCAGACTCACACACCACCTTGTATTTCTTTGGAGCGCACTGATGAGTTCCCCCACCCCTCTCTGGTTCTCTGCCCTACTCATTGCCTCCTCAACTCAGTAAGACTTCCGGGCTCTCTGACGACCTTCCTTTCTGTACTATAACTCAGGGGCCACCGTCCTGCACTGACTGTTGTACAATGTCTGAGGCACTTCTTTCAAATACTTTGTTATTTTAGTTTTTATGGCAGGAGGACAATTCCCTTAGCAGGTACTTAATCATGGGCAGAAGAAGTAGTGATCACTATTTTTTAATGAAAAATTTTTATTCTTTGGTAAAAGCACAAGGCTAAAAATTAAATTCTGATCAAAAGTAAATTATGGGGGCCTCCCTGGTGGTGCAGCGGTTGAGCGCTGCGCTGTGGAGCTGTCGGCAGCAGGCGATGCGACTTCCACGCCCAGCCAGGGAGAATCCCACATGGCGTGGCAGACCACTCCTGCCTCGCCCTCTGTTCCCCTCAGCAGTGTATTTCTGATCTGCCTGTTCTGCTCCCCGCTCTGTCTCTGGTGAACCCACTCGCCGCCCCACGCCTCTGGCCTATACCCCAGCTTGTATGTATAAATAAATAAATCTTTGAAAAAAAAAAAAGTAAACTATGGACAAAAGTTCTTTTGACACACCATCCCTAAACAGAAATCAAGATTTACTTCAAGAGAATTTTTATCTTTGCCAGATATGGGAAATTCAGATAAAGCTTTCTACTTGAAGGAAATACCAAAGTGAGAAGTTGAATTTAAAGTTTATTACATTTGAGTCCACCTTTTCGATTCCAAGAGTCTGAAGTTGCTTAGATAGAAAGCAGCTCACTGTAGTCTTTGTGAGCTTATATGAAATTCAGACCTAGGAAAATTAGCATCATTCGATACTCAGTCATGCAATGATATTGCTTCCTGTATTTGCTAAAAACTGGGCTAAAATATTTCTTACCAGAAAGGATCAGCTCCTTAGTTTTCGACAGGTGGCTTTCTTTTTAGATGTGTTCTACTGGAACTCATTCTTCTTTTGCTACCTCCCAGAAAAGTTCATTTCCTCTTGATAATGCTAAAATATGTACATGATGTTCTAAGGAGGCTATCTGCAGGAAAACAAGGTAGTAGCAGCTCTACTGGTGCTTGGCACTCTAATTGAAAAAAATGGGGCTCAATAAATACATTATTTGGAACCTTGCCTCTGAGTGTTTTTACTCATTCTGGATTCAAATTGGGGACTGACACATTCTGGGACTGGAAGATGTTCTAAAGTTTCTTGGAAGAAATGAAGACTACATTAAAAATAGTTAACCAAAGATTTTAGGATCACCTAGACAGAAATGTTGCATTTGGTCTTTAAAGAACCAGAGGCTTTCTGACTAAGCAGCACAACAATAAACATCCAGCATAAGCTCTAGGTATTGTTTATGGCACAGAGAAATAGGGAGAATACAGAGCTGCTTCCTCTCAGCTGGATGAATTACTGGCAGCTGCTATAAGAAAGATAAAGAAACCCACATCTGTTTAGAGTCCAAATGTTATATGGATCCCTTGTGATAGTAAATAAATTCTTGAAGAGGCCCCACTTCTAAATCAGGAAAAGAGTTAAGAATATCTGAAAACTGTTTTCTGTAGTTTCACAGAAACCAACTGTAGTTGTATACACCGTTTTTTAATATAGTGAATGTTCAATAAATATTTGCTGGCTTATGAAGAGACTGCACGAGGATTTGGAAAGACAGTTTCTGATGAGATAGTACAAACTTCACCTATACACTAACAGCTCCCAGTTTTGATTATAAACGGACCGGTGGGATAGTTTTTCTAAGCTAGCTTACTTAAAATTGAGTCCATATTGATTTTTGCCCACCAGTGCATTTATCCCATAAAGGAGATGAACTACCACGTGAAGTGCTTTTTGAATTCATGTAATTGAGCTGGATGATCTCTAAAGTTACATGTCACAGAAGCAGTGACTGGAGGAGTAAAAATAGCACAGCAGCAAACTGGTAAATCTGGGTTCTGTTTTCAATTTTGTAATCCACTATGCAATCCTTCTGCAGGCAATACAATTTCACTATTTTTAAAATGGGTGTAGTAATACCTTACCCAGCCTTAGGATAGTGGAAATGATTAGTGAGCGAATAAAACACTAGATAGAGTTTTAGGAAAAAGTTCCAGTAGCTAAATATAGCTTTGATTTCAATAAAAGTATAGAGCATACCTATTCACTTTCTATAAACCCAAGAGCAGGCACATGATAAGTCTACCAGAAATACTTGTTGAATGAGTGAGGAAAAAGTTAAGGTCTTCTCCTTTGTTAGAATCACCATGGAAATATCTTAAAGATATGTAATACTTAATAGGAAAAATCCAAAATATGAAGGTGGGAATAGAACAGACCCTTGAAAGCAAATGTGAATAAAGGCTGCAGAGATTCTAAATCTGAAAAATTTGGAACAATTTAATCTAATTTAATATTCTATAAGTAAGAAACTAGTACCATTTTTAAAAAGAAGCTTCCAACAGGAGTCTTTTGTCCTTCAAAATCTTACCATGATTAGATCTCAATAAAGAGTTAAACCATTCATAGATCACCTGCTTCTGGATCAGGGTTTAGTATATATCAGAGGAGCTCCCTCACTGCAAACTATTGGAAGTCAGTCCTCGAATACTAGGGCTTGTAAAGAGTAAAAAACATAAGAAAACAGTCTCAATAAAGACATTTTCTTTTCTTTTTAAAAAACTTTTATAGCTTTTACATTATTGTGTATTCCCCTTGGGTAACCCACCTCCGATTCACCTGTGACCCATCACCATAGTCTCTTGTGCTATTTTCTACCCCATTTTGAGCCCTTATCCTCCCCCGCCCTCGCTGAGTGTCTCTCTCTTGTTTGGTTTCCCATATTCCTGTTATAAGTGAAACCATTCAATATTGTCCTCTTTCTTTCTGTCTTATTTCGCTGAGCATGATCAATAAAGACATTTTCAATCGATGGTTTTCTTAATATTTTCCTTGGAAAATAGTCATAAGATGCCAAACCAAGAGTATATAAAACATAAAAATGACCTGCCTTTGGCACATGGCTCTTCTCAAGAATCTTAAGGTGTTAAGAAAATCTTACTTTAATAAATTATATTCTACTTCCTCCAATCCATATTTCTAGAAACTGACCTTTTATTTGCTGCTTAATGAAGTTTTTAAACTGTGTCATAAAAGAATTTCAACTTTTCAAAAACAACATATTACATTATCCAAATTAGCCAAAAGGTGGAAGAAGCCCAAGTGTCTATGGATAGATGAGTGGATAAGCAAAATGCATACCCTTACAATGGAATATTATTCAGCTTTACAAAGGAAGGAAACTGACACATATCATGACTATGTTAAGTGAAATAAGTCATTCACAAAAGAATAAAGATTATGAGACACCCCTAGCAATAAAGTGACGAGTGTGTTCTAATACACAGAGACAAAAAGTAGAATGGTAGTTGCCAGGGACTTGGGGAGAGGGGAAAATGGGGACCTAGTGTTTAATGGAAACAAAGTTTCAGTTTGGGAAGATGAAAAGGTTCTGGAGATGGATGGTAGCGATATTTCAGAACAAGGTGAGTGTACTTAATGCTACATAACTATATGTACAATTACCTGGAAATTTATTACTGGTCTCTCACTCACCTTACATGCTAAACCCAATTCAAATCCTGTGGATTCTATCTCTGAAAATGCCCCCTGGATCACCATGGACACTGCCTTAGTTTTTGGCTTATGTTATTTCTCAACTACTGCAAATCTCCTATGTTTCCTTCCCTTCAGTCTCACTCTCTCAGTCATTTCCACCTACTTTAAAAGGATCTTTCTTGAACGCAGATATCACACTACTTTCCTGTTTAAAATCATTCAAATAATACCTACAGAATAAAATTTCTTTTTTATGGCCAAACAAGGGTATTTTAGGACCTGGTTCTTTCTTTTGTTCTTTTACAAGCTCATCTACCCTCTTTCAAAAACTCCAGCCATCCTGATCTTCTCAGTTTCTTAATATTCCAGGTTCTTTCATGCCTCTACACCCTAGTGCATGCCCTAACTAGAATGTTCTTCTCTCCTTTACCCACATGGATAACTCCTTATCAACTTAGATCAAACAGTTCTCAGAAGAACCTTCTCTAGTTCACTCCCCCAATTCTCATAGTACCCGCATGCCATCTTACACTCAGGAATGACCTTCCTTGTATTCACATTCTTCCTTGAGTTTACTGCATGGTATGCTGATATTTGCCAAGAGCAAGGGCTCTGGAGTCAGATTGCCTGGCTATGAATCTGGCCCTAACATTTGCTGTGTAACTGCCAAGTTACTTAACCCCTCTGATCCTCAGTTTCATTAGTTATAAAATGGGGATCATAGTATCTATCACAGGGGTGTGGTGAAGATGAAATAAATTACTATGTAGAGTGCTCAGAGCTAAGCTTGGCTCTTAACAAGGACCATTAAGGGTGGTAGAGGTGGCAGCAACAGTGGCAGCAGTATTTTTGACACAGACAGCTCCTCAAAGTAAGTTGTTCCATAAGTCTTGAATAGCATACACTTAATTTTTATAGAAAAAAAGAAAGACATTAGGGAGGAAGAACGGAAGGCAAGAAAGCAATTTGGGAAAACTTACCACCATTTTTGCCCACAGTTCGGAAGCATCTCCAGAAGGCGCGTAAGAACGATGCCCTATTGTGAGGGGTGGCTTGGATGAAGCTGAATTCCCGAAAGAGAATGTGAGTTCCCTGACATACACTGTTAAAACTGCAAAAAGAAAAATCAAGAAATCTTATTAGGTGGACAGTTCCAGATGTCTGGAGTCAGAATGAAAAGTCAAGACCAGATAGAATCACTGTCAAAATGAGAGCAAATCTCCAAATTCTCTCCAAAAAAATCTCTCAACTACAGGTTAGACCAAGTCCTTCAACAAGGAAGTCTCTTCACATCACCACACCCATCCGAAAGCTCTTGGAGTCCAATCCCTCTGAACACTCCCTCATGCCACATACAGACACTGAGGATGTGTCTCTGGAGCGTCACAGGCAGAGGGAAATCTTTCAGTCTTTACTGAATGATATGGCACTTATCTTTTTGGAGAATGTTTCTCCCCCATATAGCATTTGGAATTATGTTCCCTTAAAGATATTCTTTCTGTAATCTCCTTGTCCCATACTAGTTGCCATAAGAATGCCATGGCTTCTGGGGGCATATGATGGTTCCAATTTGGAGTGGTGTTGTATGCCTCTCTTGACAACAATCTCAGAGGCGAATTCATGTGCCAAAGGATATAAAAGGTTCCAAGTGGAACACTAATGGCAATCAGAACAAGGGTAGAAAGTGGCCCCTGAATGAGAGTATGAAGCAAAGCCCCAGAGACCAAGCGAGTCATTGTTTAAGCTGGGCTGAGGAAGGGGAAAGGTACTGCTGCCAAAGAAAGAGAGGCTGTCCAGGCCGGCGGGACCTAAGAATGGAAATTCTACCAAAGACTAGGCAATTATCCAATAATCATCACTACCAAAGGCACACTTCAGGTTCCAGAAAACTCCCAAGTTCCCTGACAAGTAAATTATAAGTGGAAAATGTGTTAATCTTTGTGGAAAAGTAGACATTAAGCTGAATGTGGCAAGCAATAGAGAGACAGTGGTAATTCTAAACGCCAGTTTTCATTTGTTGATCTTTTAATGGGGGAAAGAATCTGAATCTCTAAACTGAACAGGAAAAAATTTCAGAAGCATCTATTTCATTTTCCTTTTTGCCCCCTGATCAAATTCCAAAGGAAGTGCCTGAACTATCTTTAACAGAGTATGTTATCACTTAGGATAAAAATTAGGTGCCTTTGTTAACATTAACAATGCTGTATGAAAAAACAAATTACATATTCTTCTTTCCTCATGGAAAACAAGTGTAGAAATGTACTTTTACAATACTAAGAGGAAGTATGAGGACAATATCTGACAAAGGATTAGTTTAGATATTTTTTAAAAAGCAATGAAAATTTTAACTCAGTTTGTGGTAGTTCTGTTGTTTTGAGCAAAGGAAAATGAAAAATAAAGCAAATGAACTGTTACAAGTAAATGGAGTAGGTCACATTTCTAGCAAATCAAGTCTAAAATGATAACAGTCTGGCCTAAATTTATGAAGCTATCCAGCAAAGAACTAGTCCCAACGTGTATTTCCTATACCCTAAGAGAAAAAAGTTGGTGTCTAGGTCAGCAAACAGGCTGTAAAAGAATTAATTCTGTGAAATGATGCCTTAGCGTAACTTTTAAAATATGCATTTTCAAACCAGAAATAATTCATGCATTGAAGAATCTGGCTGAGACTCTTTGTACCAATAAATAAGAATTTATATGAGAATTTATAAAATATGAATTTTACAAAAAAAACTGATAGGGCAAGGGCATAAAATATTGAATGTAAAAGGGCAGATGACTGCCATTTACAGTACTGCCTTTAGATAATACCTACCAAATAAAATTCACATTTAACTAAAAACAGCATAATTAGAAGTGTTTGACTAGAGTGTCAACTAGTCATATGCAAGATCATATTCACTTTACCTAAAAAGTTAATAGATGTTGTTAAAATAATCAGGGAAAATTCTTTAGGTAAAATGGCTATAAAGTAACAGCAGAAAATGCAATGTTAGTCAAAGCTTAACTGTTGCTCCTCAATCTGAAATACTTTTTCCTGCTTGCATTAAAACTATAATGTAAAACAAAAAATAAACTATAACATGATAGTTATCATTTTAACTATTAAGTGCACAATTCATTGGCATTAAACACGTTCATAATGCTGTGTAACCATCATCACTACCTGTACCCCAAGCTTTTCCATTATCCCCATCAAAAACTTTATATCCTTAAAAAAAAAAAATTCTCCCTTCCACCCTTTTCCTAGGCTATGGTGACCTCTATTCTACTTTCTATGAAATTGCCTCTATTTCTGTGAAACTGATTCCACCAAGTCAGCGGAATCGTAATTATTTGTCCTCTTCTCATCTTGCTTATTTCATTAATGTTTTCAAGGGGCCCACTTATGGAACCCTTGATGAATGCTGGTTCTTAAGAATTACCTTAAATCAAATTCCTTTTAAAGCCTAAATGATATCCCACTGTATGTATATATCACATTTTGCTCATCCATTCATCTGTTGCTGGACACCTGGGTTGTTTTCACCTTTTGTCTAACGTGAACAATGCTGCTATGAACATTTTGTATACATATCTGTTTAATTCTTTTGGATACGGGCCTCCCTGGTGGCGCAACGGGTTAAGCGCTAGAGCTGTGGGGCTGTTGGCAGCTGTGGTGCGAGTTCGATGCCTGGCCAGGAAGATTCCCACATGGTGCAGCAGACCTCTCCTGCCATAGTTCATTCTCAGTGTGCCATTAGGCAAAAGTTCAAAGCTCCTACAACATTCCATATCTTCCAGGTACTCCTTGCTCTTACTCAGACTGAAAATGGCCTTGACCTACACATATGTTAGTCTAACAATGCAGACTTCCCAGACTACTCTCTTATCTCCTTTTTCTTTTCTTTTTTTAATATTTATTTATTTATGCATACAAGAGCTGGGGTGTAGGCCAGAGTTGGGGGTGGGGGTGAGAGGATTCACTAAAGACAGAGTGGGGAGCAGAACAGGCAGATACACTGCTGAGGGGAACAGCAGGAGAGGCAGGAGAGATCTGCTGCACCTTGTGGGAATCTCCCTGGCGGGGATGAGCTCATGCTGCAGTGGCTACAGATGGCTTCATAGGCTGAGACTTAATCCCTTATACCACCAGTGAGGTCTTATCTCCTTTTTTCTTTCTAAAACCAGGTCAGTTCATTAGAATAGATTATTTTCTATTTGAACTAGGATTATCTCCTGTGTTTTGAGAGAGCTTTATTTGCAAGGAATCCTAAACAGATCTACCAAGGAGGTAAAATATAAGAACAGATCACACCCAATCTGCTGCACAGACTGGCCACACCAAGGTGACAGAACACAGTATATACATTGACCTGCCTCTGAACGGTAACTAAGCTCAAAGACCCAAAGTATGTGAAAAAGAAGTGTGACTTAAACTTTTTATTTTTATTTTTATTTTTATTTTTTTGCTTCTATACGTAGAAGGAAAAAAGATTCTGTTTAGGTGGAATACAAAAGATAATTTGTGGTACTTTCCCACTAGTGGATTGGTAAAAACTGCAAACTTGAGTTTTGTTCTGCAAAAAGTTCTAAAGATACAGTCCTGTGGTATGAACTAACAATCCCTGGATTTATTCTTTCCTCCTTCCTGTGAAATTCAGATGGAGCCTAAAGCCCTTAAACATTTTCTTTCCATTGCCTATCTATTAAGAGAATCTGGCAATGCTAACCTGACGAGGGAAACCAGCAAAGCATGGTCAGTGGTCTATGTTGCAGAAACGTGAAGCAGTTTAGATAATATACTTGGACAGAATTTCTTATATAGTACCACAAAAAAAGTTTCTGCACAAAAATACAAAATGCAGAATTGCTACAGACGTCTAACTCTTTACTGGACTGTTGTTATCTGTTGTTTAAATATAAAACATACCTTGGAGAAAATGAAAAATGGGATCCTGTACCCAAAGTTCACAAAGTGTGGCTTTACCAAATGGTACATGTGGAATAAAATTCTACCCACAAATACACCATAGGTGAATCAATTGTAGGGTTTCTGTTGGCCAAGAAGAAATGCATACAAGCATCATAGAAAATAGAAATCTGCTGTACTACAGGGGGGCACTCACAATCCTCTTCACCTCTCATCTCCAGCATTGACTAAATTAGTAGACTAGCCAAGATCTTTGACTTCAAAAAAATAAATGCCCAAATTTAGGAAGAAACCCAAAAAGGACTAATCAGTCTTCAGTCATTGTCCAGGGATAGATGAGCCAACTTGAGAGAACTGAGCATCATTGCAGTGGATGGGATTCACAGTTTCTGCAACAGCACAACAATGAAATCAGTCCACTGGTTCACTCTCCTGCCTTCATCCCAAGATTTTTTTTCCTGCCTGCCTGAGCAATCCTCAGTAGCAGAGCTAGTTTTTAGACCATGACATCAGTGAGATCGTATTTTATGGCATTATGAAGAGAAAAACTCATGAGTGCCTCACAGGCTTTGAGAGCTGTGAAAAGCTTCTGCAGTGGGATGCTGAGTTCTCTTTCTGGGGTTACTTCACCCATGCTCATCTGTCACCGATTCCCTTAAAGAACCTTCCTAAAGCAGTGGAACAGAGCATATATACCATCCTGGGCTGATGCAAAGACAGAAAAAGAGTGTTCCCAGATAGGGTAACCAACAAGTAAATTCTCTCCAAGGAGGCTGGGCACAGGACTTAGTTCTCATGTGTTCTTTCTCTAAAAACACACTGTTCTGCACTGGATCCTTCTTTATAATTCAGTTAGGCCCCCCTGTCAGAGTTAAAACATGTTTGAAACTCCCTTTTTAAGACTTCAAAGTTCAAAACTCATTGCTGAAGTCCTGGCATGCTACGGTAAACTCCCATTACCATCAGCTCCTTACCAATTATCAGTGGAGAAGAAATCTACCCCTTGCAGTTTAAGTGTGATGGAACATCTCTCCTATAAAATTGTTTCGTTCATGCTAATAGAAACAGGCACCTCACACATGAGCCTCAGGGTTGGTGAATCGGTGCATAGAACCCTGGGAGAAGGCTGCTGCACACAACTGGTGCCAGAAATTTAAACTATAAAAAGACAATGTAGAACTTAGACAATGCTTTTCAAGCTCTTAAAAAACAGGAAACAAAATTGTGCGTACATTATACTTTTAGCTACATTAAAATAGGTCTGCATAAGGAAAATGACTAAAGATTGAAAAGATAATATTTACTAACTGTATTAGGGTTGTTGGCTTTTCCTTGGTTTCTTCCTGTCTTCCAGATATTCTGCAATGTTATTATATGTTAATATTTTAAATTGTCTCAAGTTCTCATAAGTTTCTAGTTTGTCCCATTTTTACAAGGCCTGTAAAAGACCTCTTAATAACAGAACTTCCAGGAGCTTGCCTAATTTCACTTGAAATCCAGAGTAATTGTGTTTTTGTGGTTTCTCTAGGGAAACATCTCTGAGCATTACAGGAAAGTTAGACAAGAAACGCTCCTTTTTAGAATGTTGCAGTGTTTCTGTTACAGCTGGCTTGTAGCTGTACAATGAGTTACATCTTATTCTTTCTTATGTGGTCTCTATACCAGTCATCTGTTATTTCTCTCTAGCTCAGTCTTTCAAATGCCTTATCGCTCATCAATTGGCTTACCTGTCGCACTACTTTCATCTACCAAAGCTGAATTTAGTGGTGCAGGTAGGGCTACCTCAGCCATTCACAGACAGGTATGCCATTTTTTTAAAAGATTTATTTATGCATACAAGAACTGGCGTGTAGGCCAGAGGTGGGGGGGTGGTGAGAGGATTCACCAGAGACAGAGTGGGGAGCAGAACAGGCGGATCCACTGAAGTACACTGCTGAGGGGAGCAGCAGGTAAGGCAGGAGAGGTTTGCTGTGCCATGTGGGAATCTCCCTGGCCAGAGATCAAACTTGTGCTGCAGTGGCTGTGGACAGCTTCATAGGCTGAGACTTAACCCGTTGCGCCACCAGAAAGGTCCATAGATGTGCCATTTCTTCCCCACAATGTGTTTCTTCTCTACCTCCAGACCTCTGAACAGCTTTGGTCTGCTTTACTGTTAGTTCACATAGCATACCTCTAATTTCATGTCAGTTTTTTCAACACAATACTAATTTGCCTTTAGTTTTTTCCCTCCCAGTGCAAACCTGTGCTTTGTACAGCACTAGACAACATTTTAAGGTAAATTCTATTTTCTTTTCTTCCCAAAGCTATGGCTTTTAGGTCTTTTGATGCTATCCTTTTGTTCTCACTAGGATCCCCAAAGGTTCCCATATCATCTGCAGATTTCACTGAAAATGCCACAGTATTTTTTTGGATCCCTAAAATGTTACACATCCCTTTCTCATTACCACCCCTATTCAAGCTGGAGGTGCTAATTTATCAACTCTTTAGGCTCAAAGTCCAGCAAATAATTTTCAAACCACCATCCTTCTTGCTCAAGCTGACATGAGTTAGGTTGGGAAACAAATGCTTCATATAAATGCTTTACTCACAGGCCAAGTCTCCTTGGATTTGACCATAATTCAACATGATAATAAAATTGATATGTTTATAAAAAACCCTCCAAATTTTCTTACCAACTCATTGGATTTCAAAGTCACTTTGATATATTTTCTTATTTCCAATAGAAAATTTTGTTTCTAAAAATACACAGGGAAGAAACTCAAATACTAGGCAGGATCTTGCATCAAACCCTTGTACACAGATGAAAAATCTAACACTAATGATAAAACACATAATCTAACACATTATTTGGTTAAAGACCTCAGAAAAAGATGTACCACAAAGAAGATCCTAGGATAGCTGATCATAAGTCTTGAAGAACACAAGAAATTTAACAAGGGCACCCCTGACCCCTAAATACCTGTTTGTCAGTTGAACTCTTAAATTCGTCCACATTAAACTTTCTCTGTGATAAAGCTTTCTTAATACTAACTTATTCCAGAACATGATCATTCTCTCTAATTCTCTACTTAGTGCCCTTTAACCAACTGTCTCCAAAGGGTCAAAGAATATTTCTCAATTTTCCTTTGAGATTGATTAAAAATCACAAAGTAGCTATAGATGAAAGAAGAACTTAATGAAAATCTGTACTTAAAACTCACTTTTTCCCGCCAAACCTTTAAATATTTGCTTCAAGGAAGGATTTTTTTTTTTTAAAAGAGGGACACATAACTTGAACACAAACAAAAATCTTATTTTACAAAGACTAGTAATTGGCAGAATTACCACAGACCTGAAATTCTACTTTTGGATTTATATTCAAATAAATGAAAGTAGGGACTCAGACACATATTTCTATAATCATATTCGTGGCAGCATCATTCAGAATAGCCAAAAGGTGAAGCAATCTCCAAGAGTTCACTGATGGATGAATGGATGAACTGAATGTGTTATACACATGTAATGCTATTCAACCTCAAAAAGGTTGGGAATTCTGATATATGCCACAACATGGAGGAACACTAAGGACATTTTTAGATAAATGAAATAAACCAGTCATAAAAAAAGACAAATGTTGTTCGAGTCCACTTGTATGAGACATACCTAGCACAGACAAATCATGTCATAGAGATAAAAGTAAAATGGTGGTTATCAGAGGCTGCGGTAGGGAGGGATTAGGAGTTAGTACTTAATGAGTAGAGTTTGTCTCAGAAAATGAAGATCTGGTGCTGATGGTTATAGAACAATCAATGTATTTAATGCTACAGAACAGTACACTTAAAATGATTAAAATGGTAAATTATATGTAACATATACTTTACCATAATAAAAATTTAAAAAAGAAAGATACTGGAGTCAAATAATACCCAGTATGTGTTTTATATGAATTAGTTGATGGACTGAGAATTTGGAAGTTAAAACCAAAACATTTTTTAGTGTGGTTCTGAAGTTAACAAGGGACTATGGTGATGGTTCATGGGTGAATTGCTGGTGGGAAAGCTACAGGGATACACAATAATGTAAATGATATAAATTAAATTAAAAAAAATATATATATATATAATGATGCTGGAAAGTAAAAAAAAAAAGAATGACTATCGTCTGCTATTGAAATACAGACAGCAGCACTGGTCTCACTGAGAAGCCTGTCAGCAATCAGAACCTCAGGCCTCATCTGAGACCTATAAGTCTGATTCTGCATTTTTAACAAGATCCACACACACATTATCGTGAACACTAGTTGGGGCAAACTTTACCACTACCACTACCACAAACTTTGTCATTTTGGCCCTGGTACTTAACCACTTTGGGCCTCAATTATCTTTTATTTGTAAAATGGTGATAATAGGAAGTCTTACTGCATAAGAGTGCCAAAGATTAAATGTGATAATCACACAAGTGGTGTAACGCCTGGCACTCTCAGGGACTATTATTATTTCTACTTCACTGCAAAGAAAGTCTGTGAAAATTTATTTCAGGGATTTTTCTAAAAAGAGTAGACTTAGGATGTGAATATTTTCCAGAGGGTAAGAATGGTGTCTGGCTTTAAGAGATAACTGCACAAAAGAATGCATGGGAGATAATTGCTTTGGTAAAGCATGAAGAACTAGAAATACTTTTCCAGAAGAACCAATATGGTAGAGTGGAGGTGTCAAGCTCATTCACAGTAGGGCAATTTTGTCCTGGTAAAGTAGGGGAGGACCAGGATAATACTATTTACAAATATAAATGGAATAGAAGCAGTTTTTAACGAGACATTGTCATATTTTAAAGATATTTTCGGGCTAAGTGGCCTATTTTTCATAGGTTTGAAATCCCCATGTAGAACATATACTTTCAGCTGAAACATCATCACTGTATTTACTTATGTGTTGAAGGACCAAATATTTGACTGAGGGAGCAATATGAAGAGAGTAAACTCAAGGGACTATGGTGATGGTTCATGGGTGAATTGGTGGTGGGAAACCTAGGGGGATACACAATAACGTAAAGGATATAAATTAAATTTAAAAAAAGGGAGAGTGAACTATTAAGACAAACAGGACAGACACACAGGCACCCATGAGTGGCCAGCACCTGGCCCACAACTCTTACATGGTGCTGCGCTACTACCCTAATTTCTCTGGCAAGAGATCTTTCCTTGTCCCAGAAAAGAATTTTGGAGACAGAGAGGATTAAAAAAAATAATATTGTTAAGAAGTGAGGTTGCTGGGCTTGCACTTTACTAGCCGGAATCCCTTTATCTTTCTTGAGAGCCCCCCAGATCTCTTTTATTCTAGGTCAGTAATTTAACACTCTCAGCTCTCAATTTAAAGCCTGTAATGACCTTGCTGTGCTGAATTATTAGCCCAGGATATAGAAAGAGAGAGAGAGGGAGGGGGAAAAACCCTAAAAACAACAGAGGCCTTTTGATCAGAGCACCAAACTGCAGTTCGCTGTAACTCAAGCTGCCCATTCTTATATGGCAGGAATTAAGGACTCCCCCTGCCAGGCAGGACCCTATTAAAAGACAATAGCTGTTTGAAAAGAGTAAGCAAGTTGATATGGATATAATAGGCCACATATGGGGGCCCCTTTCTACTATGAAATAAAGCTCCTTCTTAAGAGTTCTGAGCTGGGAACTCCAGTGTTCAGTAAGGCAGAAGGAGGAGGTATAATAGAAGAGCAAGGGTAGCCATGCAGAAATGCGTGAAGGTGCTTCAGGAAAAAGGAGGAGAGCTTTGAGGAGCATGTAGAGATGAGCATCAATCACTGAGGATAGAGGCTTTCAAAATGGCCAGGTGCTCTTTGGTCCCCAAGATGTTTTTAGGGCCAATGATGACAAAGATTTGCCTGAAATTATTATGGTGCTTTCTTTAATGGGTTAGCAGAAAAACAAAAACAAAACCCAACCAGCAGCAAAGTTAAGTAAGCTCTTGGCAGGAATTACATAGCTGGTAAAAAGTGATCCTTTCTGCCTTGTTTTAAACAACAGGCCAACACCCTAAACTCCTCATGAATACCATCAAGTGCCACTAAATGTTCTGGTTGTTATCTCTAAGATAGAATTCTGAACAAGTTCTGCAAAACAGAAACAGTGGACCCCAAAGAAATTGTCTCTTGCCTACAAACTACACCCCCACCTCCTATAGAGAGAACTAACCACTGGATTTCTTACTCTTTTAAGCTAACACATAAATGCTCATCTATCACCCAAACACTTTGTCTATTAATGGATGATACTTTTGGAGGATCTTAAATCCACAACAGAATTTTCCAACCACTATTTTAGCTACCCCTAAGAATCTTGGTAGTATGTTACAAAACAAGGAATGATTTAAGGGTGATTCAACATAGCTAAACACATTAATCTACTTGTTTACGACCAAGTTCTGAATTCTCAAATTCCTAAGCAAAAATATCAGAAAGATATTTTTCTTTCCTTTGCTAATTGCCAGATGAACAGCTCTCCAGTCCCCATCCAGTTCAAGAAAGAATTCACAACTATAGAATTCACAACTAAAGAAAAAGCAGAGGAATCTCTATATTTGCTCATTCCATTGAGTGATCCAAAGGACACAAAAATGATTTTTAGGAAATTAGGGTTTGTTGATTAAAGAAGATCTGAATTCCTAAGGAAAAAATTGCTTCATTTAGGCTTAAGACTTCAAAATAAACATTATTCTTATTAAAAAAATTATTAGAAATAGTTGTTGCCACAAAATATTGCAATTCTAAACAATTTTCCATTATGTAGACTGTTTCAGATGGGAACATGCAGGAAGGGAGAAATGAGCAATGGAGAACATCAAATACTGTACTCCTTCCCCAACTCATGCTTTAGCATATGGTGACCATATTTTCAGAAGTTCAAATTGGGACACATAGTCTTAAAATTTTTTAATTTCAGTGGGCGCCACTTCCAAGTGTGAGAACAACCTAAAGATTAATATATACATATATACATGTATATTATATACATCTAAATGGGCATATTTAATATAATAATTGATGTCTTATATGTCATATTTGATAAAATCTTAAAACAGGTATCTGAAAAACAAAATTCATTATACAGAACAGCATGTGCACCATGACACCATTTCATTAAAAAAGGTGTTTGATAAAACAGAAATGGAGGGAGGAAAAAATAATTCAAAAAAATCTTCTCAGAACTGAAAGACATGAGTTCCTATATTGAAAGAATCTTAAAAGTTTAGCACAGTGGGCCTCCCTGGTGGCGCAGCGGTTAAGCGCTGCGCTGTGGCGCTGTCAGCAGCAGCGATGCGAGTTCGACGCCCAGCCGGGGAGAATCCCACATGGTGCGGCAGACCTCTCCTGCCTCACCCGCTGCTCCCCTCAGCAGTGTATTTCTGATCTACCTGGTCTGCTCCCCACTCTGTCTCTGGTGAGCCCTCTCGCCGCCCCACGCCTCTGGCCTGTACCCCAGCTTGTCTGTATAAATAAATAAATCTTTAAAAAAAAAAAGTCTAGCACAGTGGCTGAATATAGATGCATGCCAAGGTAGATCACTATAAAAAATTCTGATTCCACCTTTTATTTGGTGTGTGGCAAGATCCTTTTGCAGCAGAGCATGTAAGACAGGAGATATTTGTGTGGTTACAATGGAAAATACAATCAGTCACAGTCGCCCTCTGGTCATAGCAATTTACTTTTCTCCTGAATGTAAAATATACCCTGTCCCCCTAAACCTCCAAAGTCTAGTACTGTTTAAGTATCAACCCAAACTTCAGGATCTTGTCATATAATTCAAGTCCAGGTGCAGATGAAGCTCTTCAAGCACAATTTCTTGGCTATGATTCCTCAAGGAAGGATCCTCATTCTGAACAATAATAAACTAAAGAGACAAGTTATATGCTCCCACACACCTAGTATTGTACAGTGATGACACAGAGATAAGATAAACACAACAGATTTCCATTCAGAAAGGGAAAATGGGAGGCAATTCAGTAATCATTGGTTCATTGCAATTCTGAAATCCAGCAAGACACATATTTTCTTAATTTGGTCCCAGTATCTCTCCCTGGTAATGATTTTCCATGGCTTTTGACTTTGTACTCTGCGTTTTTGGTTCTACCTTGTGAATAATACATTCATTTTCATAAAGAGCCTCAGCTTCCTTCTTGCCCACAGAAGTTTGGGGTTCAAAGGGCACTTTTTACTTTGTATTGTCTCTATCACTTTTTGTCTAAGTTGGTGAGTCTTCCAATACAATTCTTTTAAAAACATGATGGGTTTCCTATTCACTTTATTGGAGTTTACCCCACTAGACAAAAGCTACACCCACAAATACCTTTGAGGTGTGTATGAAGCTGTTGTGGGGGAAAAATACCCCTAATCTCTGTAAGCCTTTTGTCTATCTGAAAGGGTCTATGAGGCTCTACCTTGAAATTTTCCTGAGGTCTTAGCAAGTGGCTCCTCTCTACCATAAGAACACATTTTCCTCACAGGCACTCTGGAGTTGATCTTTGCCCTAATGAACTTTATTTTGAGAACTTTTGTGAATTAGAAAGATTAGCCTGATTTCTCTATATTTCCTCTAAATTCTATTTGAAAACAAAATAGTTCATTCTTTGATTCATTCTCTCACATTTTACTGTTGACAGCTACAAAGACAAGCATCCCAGAAATGTCCGTAACTAGACCATTACATTCACGAGGTACATTTCCTGCTTTTCGTATTCTCAATGGTGCCAAACTTTCTGACATTACATAACAAGGACCTACTTACCTCTAGCTTCCAATAAACATTTTCCTCACTCTCTTTTAAGCCTGGAGGCCCATAGACTTCCACTAACAGTGTCCTCAAGGTTCTTCCAGTTCTGTAACCCACCTGGCCTCAAAACTAGAAATATTTTAGTTTTTTGTTACTGCAACACCTCACTCCCAATAACACATTTTATTCCAGTGGTTTATATTGCTGCATAACAAACCACCCTAAACTTAGTGACATACAAAACAACAATTTTATTATGCTTATGGATTCTATAAATCAAGAATTATACAGAACGCAGGAAAAATGGCTTATTTCTACTCCATAACTGGGATCTAAGGTGGGAAGGCTTGAATGTCTGGTGTTGACTCAGATGG
Organism: Scalopus aquaticus; assembly: GCA_004024925.1. NCBI lineage: Eukaryota > Metazoa > Chordata > Mammalia > Eulipotyphla > Talpidae > Scalopus > Scalopus aquaticus. The sequence goes on from PVIJ01014852.1 coordinate 28,173, forward strand.
TTGGGAATGGAATCATGTAGAATCTCCTTTACTGACACATCAGGCACTAGACTGGGTTGACTTGAAGACCAGGTTTGTGGCTGGGCTTCTCACAGCCTGGGGTCTAGATACTGATGAGTGTGCTGCAAAATGGACTCCCAAAGAACAAGACAGAATCTAATGGTCTTTTGTGACCTAGCTTGGGAAGTCACACAGTGTCACTATCACATTCATATTCAAGGGGAAAGGACATAGATCTGACCTCTCAAAGGAAGGATTGTCAAAGATGTGGGGTCCTGTTTTAAAACCACTATACCAAAAGTAAGGAAGAAATAAAACAGGGAAGTCCCAGGATAAAGGTGAAAGTTGGAGGTTCCTACATAAGTGCTATATATCAGGCATATAGATAAAACAATATATTGTTTTTGACATAGTTTAAAATGGAATTGTCTTCTTAATTTCTCTTTCTGATAGTTCATTATTATGCTAACAATTTTTGTAGAACTATTTTTAACCTTTAAACTTTACGTACATATAACTTAAACAAATAAATTAGGAAAAGAATACTTAGCTACCCTCCCTGACTCCTTAAGCTTAATTAAGATAGCCTTTCTCTGGACATAGCACTTTGCCTTCTAGTTAGCTTAAATCACAAAGGACCACTTGAAGGGGCACCCCTTCCATGAAACTTTCCTTCATATTCATAGAATAAATCTCTCCCACTCATCTCAAAACATGTTGCCTGAGTTCTACCTGGCACTTAGTTAATAGTATTTTAATAGTTATATATGTTTAGAGTTATTTGAGTTCAACTGATTCATTCACCTTATATCCTACACTAGCATGGGATTTAACATATAGTAAATCCACAAGCACTGTAGAATCATAGTGTTTTCCTGGTATGTAACTGCCATTATTCTACCCACCCTATCAGAATGACAATGAATTTCTTGAAAACCATGTCTGGCACAGTGATTAGTCTACAGCAGATGCTCAAATATTTACTGAATTTTAAAAATTAAAAGAAGATCAGGAAGTGAGTTTATCTCTTAGCCTTTATGAGGTCTGTCTTTAACTTTGTTTTTTTTCTTTTTCAATATAATTGAGCCTTCCTCAAACTGGCCCTACCTTAATTATGAATTTCCTGCTTGTTGCTTTTCAACATGTGCTAATCCCACAAGTCAGGTTAAACACATTTCTGATCCCTTTCAGTGTGTATTTGCTACCTGTACTAACGTAACTGTATTCTTAGAATAAAGTTCCAAAATGCTTCTTACAATAAATGTAGACTGTGTAATTAAGACTAAACCTCCTGGCTAAGAACTAGACAAATTACTAAAAACAACTGTTTGAAATCATCAGAGAACCACCAAACAAATGAAGACTGACAGCGCCTGGTTGTAAGAGGAAAATATAAGCCAAAAAGGAGAGCTCGGCATTTGGTAGTACTGTCTCCTGTAGGCTGGAGTTCTAAACAGAAGGGTTCATGTGTTGAATCCAAGGGATCCACAAACTTGGGATGGGAAAAAAATTACACCCTTATTTTTAACTAGCCTCTAAGCATTTCCTTTGATTATGAATATAAACATAGTAGAATTAGCAGTACCTGTGATTTTGTCAATAGTAGAAATCTCAGATATTTCTATGTCACATTGAGGTTGTTCCAGATGTCTCACAATAGCATTTATGCTCATCACCATTCAAAAATAAGGTATTATTACAACTATTAGTAGTTTCAGGGGCTTCTACCAGTTGGGAAAGAGGCAACTGACAGATTGAGCTTGCAATAATATTGAATTAATATTAAGTTTCTGAGTTTTCAAATGACTTGAGGTTTATAGGTTAAAGAAAAACTGGAGTTCAGGACCCATCCAGGCTGAAAAGAGGGACTCAGGTAAAGCCTTCAGTTTCTGGAGGGCATCCTGAAATGTTATATGTGGCATTAGATCAGCCTTTCCTGATACTTAAGAATAGCTACAAATCATTTCAACCCTTGATGGGATTGAGGTAATCCAGGGTTGCGAATGCTCAGGCCATCTGCCAGATGCAAATATAAATCCTCTTTGTAGAAAGGTAATATCATTCTAGGAGTCACATTATCTCTACAATTTTTCATATACAGTGTACAACATTTAGCTAAAGGAAAAAAGGTATACTATATAAGACAATGGAGTAAAAAAACAAGAGTTAGACTAGATAATAGAAATAGATACATAATAGAATTCAGATATTTATGAACTTTTTAATAAGCATGCTTTGTTGTAATGTTCAAGCAAATGAAAGATAAGATCTAGCAAAGAACCCATAAAAAAGAGAACTAAAATGGAAATTCTTGACCTGAAAAATACAACAAATGGAGAGGGATACATACACACTGTATGATTCTAATTATATGACATTCTGGAAAAGGTAAACTAAAAAGATCAGTGGTTGCTGGGGATTGCAGCGGAGTACAGGAATGAACAGGTGGAACACTGAGGAATTTTAGAGGAGTAAAAATAATTTGTATACTGTAGTAATGGGTATGTACATGTCATTATACATTCGCCCAAACCCACAGATCACGTAACACCAAGAATGAAATCTAAGGTAAACTATAGACTTCGGGTGATGATGTGTCAGTGCAGGTTTATCATTGTAACACTGTGGTGAAGAACGCTGATAATGAGGGAGGCTATGCATTTTGAGGGGCTGTATCTGGAAAATCTCTGTACCTTCCTCTCAATTTTGCTGTGAATCTAAAACTGCTCTTAAAAAATAAAATCTTTTTTAAAAAAGCATATTTAAATTATATAATGTTTTCACAATAAACTATAGAAAGTAAATTAAAATCCTCTTTGCTTCTGGGGATAAAAAGAAGAATGAAGATGCATTGTGAAAGATGAGACAAAGGTAAGTATGAGGAATACTAGTAAACAAATCCTAAATTTTCTTCAAACTAACTTTTAAACATTCATTTCCCCAAATCTGGAATTTCCTTTTCCCTTATTTTGTATTTGATATAAAATGACTTGGGCCTCCCTGGTGGTGCAACGGGTTAAGTCTCAGCACTATGAAGCTATAGGCAGGTGCTGCAGCATGAGTTTGACCCCCTGTCAGGGAATTAACCCAGATGGCACAGCAGACCTCTCCTGTCTCTCCTGCTGCTCCCCTCAGCAGTGAATTTCAGTAGATCTGCCTGTTCTGCTCCCCACTCTGTCTCTGGTGAATCCTCTCACCACCACCCCGCTCACCTCTGGCCTATACCCCAGCTCTTGTATGCACGAATAAATAAAATAAATTAAAAAAAAATAAAATATACTGACTAAAACGATCACAATAAGATACAAAACAAACAATAACTGAAATCAAGAACTGAGTAGATGGCATACATTTATCTGACTCCCAAGTCTGTGTTCCCAGACACTATGGTACAGTGTTTTCATATCACATAAAAATATGCCTTCCTGCTTTATTGTTTATCCAAATTCTACTCATCTTTCCAGATTATATTAGGCAGTTTTCTCCAGAGAACAGACTACGTATAGATTTTGGAATTAGCTTATGTGATTATGGAGGCTGAGAAGTCCCATGGTCTGCCATGTGCAAGCTGGAAACCCAGGAAAGTCAGTGGTGCAATTTAGTCAGAATCTGACAGTGGATGAGTCAGGGAAGCCAGTGGTTTAAGTCCCAGTCCCAGGCCAGTCCAAGAGTCAACAGGTTGGTCAACAGCGTGAGCTCCAATTTGAATCTGAAGTCATAAGAACCAGGAGTGCTGCTGTCTGGAGGCGGGTGAAAATGGATGTCCTCCTGGTTAATCAATGGATTGCTGAGGGGAATCTTTTTTACTCAGTTTATTGATTCAAATGCTAAAGCACCCTTATATAGACACACCCAGAAATCACATTTTACCCATTATTTGAGCATTCCAATTATCCAGTCAATCTGACACATAAAATTAACCATCATATAGGTCAAGACAAACTCTCCTATATCTTATTTAATTACTCTAGCGCCCACTATTTTTCCTTACTCTCCTTTTTTTCAGAGTACAACTTAACACTAACATGTGTAAGTTCTTGAATTATTATTCTCTGTTAATCAATAAATACTATCTCCTCAACCAGGTTATGCCCCCTTATAGATAAAATGGCCATCTCTTGAATTCCTATTGATATAGATCACATTTGAAGTTCTATAATACTTGATATTTTGGCAAAGGAATGGAAAAAAAAACATTTAGTTGGAAAAACCATGTGAGGAACACTGTTTTAGGATGCTTCAGAGATCAGATCTGCATGGTTTAAGATTCTAAACATCAAACGTGACTTAAAAAGGTAATGTTTACGTCAAATTTTCTGTAATAGCCTTTCGTAAGGCAAGCTAGTAAATGTTCAGGGCAACATGGACATTAGCAGTACAGTTGTCCTGGATAAACCCCCCTGGGAGGGCACAGATACGGTATAGAAGGTGAAGTGCGAGAGTACACAGATTATCCCACACATGTAAATGCAGCTTGTGTGATGTAAATATATTCTCCCTGCCTGGAACTGCCTGTGCAATGTACTCTCTTCGGGCTCTGTGGTTTCTCAATACATTCCAACTGTTAGGAGGCTGAAGCTTGGCTCAGCAAGCACAGATAAACAGCTTCCTGGAGCAGGCTGCCAGTGTGAGGAGCAATGACCTCAGCAGAGAAGGTCTGCTTTTCATTACTCCGAGCACATCACTGTACCACTGGAGCTGAGAGCAGTAACAGTACAAGCTGGATACACTTGACCCAACTCAGGTCTCCTATCTTACCTTAAATTTTTTAATCTTGGTAACTAGAGGAAAGAGGGTACAGACAAGAAATAAGGAAGTGACTTACAGGTCTGAGGAAAAAAAGAGACAAAGTTTCTTTAGACAATTCTCTAAAGGAACTAAATGAAAAAGTGGTTAACACAAAATGGCTAATAGTCACACAGAAATCATCAAATATTCTTAAACTTCAAAAAGACACACCAAGTGCAGGTAAACAAAAAGTGTTACAGAAAGCAGGAAAGACCAAGAAGTCTTTAGGACCTCCAACTCTGACACTATTTAAAGAGAAGGAAGAATATCACATTCCAAGAGATCCACAAAGTTGGAGAGAAGCAAAATCCCAGAAAATTGTAGCCGAAAGGAAGTGAGATACAGTCAAAATTAACTATACATAGCCAGACATTTTACACATATCATTTCCCTTGATTTGCACAACAACCCTGTAACACATGCATTACCATTCCTAGCAATGATCTAGACCTGGAAAAAACAACACAAGGATATTAACAGAGGTTGTCATTATTTAATAACAAAGGGATGACTCCGAGTGTCTATGGCCACTCTGAAATCAGTATTACCTACTGCTGCAGCTCCGGAGCAGGGCAAGCCTGGGACCCACGTATCCTAAAATAAATTTTCTATGAGACAGCTTCTATCATGCTCGCTGGTTCAGAAGTACATCTGATCATTGAAGAAAGGAATCACAGTTATGGCCTCAGACAGGAAATTGGCAGGACATGACCTCTCTTAGGGGATCCTAAGAAACAATTTATTTTGTGGGGAAGTCATTGACTGTAAAGATGCACCTGCCATGGGGCTGGGAGCTAAGAGACAGACAAGCGTCTCAGCAAATCATAACAACAGAGAAAAGCTTCATTTGACTTTCTTTTCACTTTTCTCAGGGAAGAAGAACCTTTGTGTGGCTGCCAAAATCCTAACTGTCCTTCTCCTTCCCCTCAGTCCCCTCTACCCCCCTTCCCAGTTCATTAAAGAACTTCTGGTTAAAGGTGCCAGATTGTGTCATTCTTTCCTGCTCTTGTGCCAGGTCGTGCCGCCAGCACCACAGATCTTCTAGAGTTCTGAGCAAATTATGGAAGAAATTAAAGACACTGGTGAATTTAAATTGTTCTACTGTTGAAGAAATAAAGTCTCTTAATGTCTGATGAGCTATTTTACCTTACTAACAGCACCACTGCTATGTGAATTCAGATGTGTGTGCCTACCCAATTGCCAGAGGAGCGCTCAGGGAATTAGCAGAGTGCTGGTATGAGAAGGAATAGCAGGGCTTGAACCTAGTAAAGATTCTTTATGTCATTTGTAGATTAAAAGAAATCAAGGACTTTCTCTAAGGGGGAATATTTTAATGTGGATAATTATACCGAAATTTCATACTAACTAGCTGCAGAAGCCGCTCCCATGAAAACAGGAATAATATCACTGGGTCTGAGGGTACTTCAGCCACGGATGGAGTGCCTTCATTTCCTCTTACTGAGCGATTTCACAACAGTTAAGTTTCTCTTAACTTGCAGAAGGGAAGGGGGTGGGGAGGTAAAATCTTTCCTGACAGGGTGAATCTGGGCCCAATTATTACTTGCATAACCTTTGACTCTGACTTCTCAATGAGTCAGGGGACTAGTGGGCTGTGAAATGGCTTCCTCAGTTACCAGGTCAAGTACTGCTGGATGGTTTCCTGTAATCAAAACATGAAGGGACTGAAGAAGAAAGATAGGGTCTAAGCAAATAGGCAGTTTCTCGGATCCTCAATGAACCTGGATTTTTTAGTTCAAAATAGGTTTTGGTGACTCTAAATGCACCATTTCTCTATAGCATACTTCTGATAGTAAAGAAAAGAACCAAAATCCTCTATAGATTTCACAAACACTGGCTTACCAAAAGAGCCCGTGCCAATAACAGGACAGGAATGCTTTAGCTCAAGGCGAAAATCTATTCCCGCCAATTAATCTGATTCTGTGAGAATCCAGATGATGACAATGAGAAATGGGTAATTTTCTGTTACAATGTGTCAACTCCAGCTAAGAACTGAACTATGGAAAAAAGACTGGGGTGGGGCGGGGGTCTTTGCAGGGAAAAGCATTACCCCCTTTGAAGAAGCCTGTAATAGGATTAGTCACCATTACTTCACCACACCACATTTTGGCTCAATTTAACAATAAGCAGGGAAAACATGGAGCATAAATGGCCCAGAGAAGTCTCAAGTCCATTGCTCATGCAAAGCTAGGGGCCTCAAATTGAATCACTGAAGTCCTGGTTTGTTCTGAGGTATTTCTCCTTGCTCCAAATCTCTCTCCTTCGTAACCATGGGCACACACACACACAAAACCCAAAACAATATTACTTAAATGCTGGATGGTGGATAATCCTAAAAAACCTGCCAACTTTAGAACTGCAAGTTTACGCCTTGATAATTCTAGATTGCATGAGAGAAGTGGGGCACCTTTCCATAGAGAACCTGTTTAAGAAAAGAAATACACATTTTATAATCATATATTGGTTTCATTAGAGTTAGAATTTAAGTGATTCAGGAAAATGCACTTTGGACTCTCTGTTTTTTACTAGGAATTAATAACATTCATTTTATAGTAAAACCCATCAAATCAAAACAATAAAAAGAAATCTGATGTTGGTACCTTTTATTACAAGAGTACATTAAAAAGGTATGCAACTTCCCAACTCAATTCTGGTAGTTAATATATATCAGGATGACAGATTTTTAAAAAAGATTTATTTATTTATGCATACAAGCTGGGGTGTAGGCCAGAGGTATGGAAAGGTGAGAGGATTCACCAGAGACAGAGTAGGGAGCAGAACAGGCAGAGTGACTGAAGTACCTTGCTGAGGGATGCAGCAGGAGAGGCAGGAGAGGTCTGCTGCGCCATGTGGAAAGCTCCCTGGCCAGGGATCAAACTTGCGCTGCAGTGGCTCTGGATAGCTCCATAGTACTGAGCCTCAACCCCTGTGCCACCAAGGAGGCCCCAAAATTGACTAATTTCTTTTTTTTTTTAATTTATTTATTTATACATACACCTGGGGTACAGGCCAGAGGCGTGGAGAGGCGAGAGGCCTCACCAGAGACAGAGTGGGGGAGCAGAACAGGCAGATCAGAAATACACTGCTGAGGGGAGCAGTTGGCGAGGCAGGAGAGGTCTGCCGCACCATGTGGGACTCTCCCTGGCCGGGCGTCGAACTCGCATCGCTGCTGCTGACAGCTCCAAAGAGCAGCACTTAACCGCTGCGCCACCAGGGAGGCCCCCAAAATTGACTAATTTCTATCTCTACATTTATACTATATGTTAGATGACACAAGTTTTCTGACCAATAATTTTTGCTTATTTCATATGAGCAGTAAACAAATTGCCTATAAGATGGCATTCTATGAACACTGTCTATTAAGAGTATTCCATTTTGAGCAGCAGCAAATATGTCAAATTATCATATTTGGGCACAGAAAGCCTGGATAATAAAGATGGATAAAGAGGAGAGTAGTCCTCTGAGCCAAGATAACTTGAGCCATAGCTCTCTGATGAGATAAGCCAATCATTCCATAGGATAAACTCTCAAATGCCATCTCCTCCTGAGGCCTTCCTGGCAACCTATATATCCCATTACCCTAGTTATTTCCTTATTATTTATCTTGTTACAGTTTTCAGCTGTGTAACCTTGGGAATATTGCTTTTATTTGCCTGAATTTCCTAAAGTCTAAAATGACTATAGTACTAACGTCCCACTTCAAGGTATTGTGAGAATCAAGTGAGGCAGTACATGTTTATGCTTAGAATATTACCTGGCACACAGCAAGTATTCACTATCACTTACTGTCAGCAGCAGCAGCCTACCGGCTTACTGTCTCACGCACTGAAACCCTAGGTCCATGAGGATAAGCAGCATATTTGCATCGGTCACTACCCTATCGCCATTGCCTAGGTATGATGTAGATGCCCAAATTTATTACTGAATCAGTGAATTCATGAGTGAATCCTGTCTTATATTCTCACATAGCCTTAAAATAAACCTCCACCAATCAAAGTACTCAGTATACTTGCAACCAAAACAGTCATCATGAAAACTTCTCATAGAAGCTAAAATCATCATTTGAAAAAAAAAACAAAAACAAGATACTTGATCATAGAAAGAGCCCTCCTGGGCCCACCAACCAAGACCACAGAGCATCATTCTTTTCTATATTAGTATGTGGAAGTCAAGCTCCCTGATGCCACAGGGTTGTAACTATCAATTTAGCCTGTGAAGAATGGTTCCCAATTCTGATAGGAATTCTCATATTTCAGCCTGTTTTTCTCTCATCATTATTTTTCAATGTCTTAAAAAGCCACATTCTCATTTTGTCTCTACCACAAGAACCTGGTCACACTCTGCTGTGGTTTCTGAGTTACAACTACTCTAGTCTCTTTTTCTTGGATGTACTTCCTCAGAGGTCCTGACCCGGTGCTGACATTTGGTCTATTCTTAGAGTGGCACCTCTAAATATTAATTCCTTTTACCTTCCTCTGGTTGAAAGGCAACATTAAGAGATAGAGGCTGCAGATAACATAAAAGAAAATCGTTTGGGATTTAGTATCCTTCTCTCCAGGATGTCCAGAGGAATATGATTTAGAGTTCAAGTATAGCAGATATACAAGTATAGTGCAGCTTAGCTACTCATGTTTTACAGCGTATCCTGATTTGCTGGAGCAATCAAGGGTTTGTTGGAAAACACTAACAACCAAGGAAGACAGTGCAGGTGAGAGAGCAAGTGGAGTCAGAGAGCAATATCAGTAGAGAAAGCTTTGAAATATAGTTTTGAAGAGGACTTTTATCATTGTCCAAAGGCAAATCATCCATCACTAAATGTATGAAAGTCTAGAGGTGTGAAGTTGAAACCAAGATAGAAGTGCATAGTTAGCATGTTTCTTTTTTTTTTTTTAAAATTCATGCTTCCTTTGTTTAGAGACAACTCCAACTATATCCCCCCAAAAGGCCAAGACTAAACACTCAAATGACAATGAGCTGAGATCACCAGACAAGGCCATGTAATAAGCCTTGTAGAATATAGTTCATATGGGAAAACTCGATGAATTGAGAAATTATAGCTAGAAGACCTCAAAACACATCTAGTTAGGTGTCTGATAATATTAGGCAGTACAGTGACTGGAGGCAGCACACAAGAGAGGCCTCTGTAACACGGCAGAGGAGGCTTGATTCCTAATCTGTCACACTGGTCAACAAATTTATACAAAAGTCATGTTACTGAAATAAAATTAGTCATTTCCTATCAATTTGTATGTGCTCAACACAAATATGACAGTCAAATTCTAATTTTGGCTCTAGTGTTTTGTTTTGTTTTGTTTGCAATCTGCAATAAATTGATATTTACATCACGAAATGCATGCCAATAGTAATAGGCCTATGGTTAATACCGTAAAAATATCAAGTCACAGACTACTTCTTAGATTTCTTCGCTTGTCTCTTGTTCAGGAATAGAATAGATGGAAGATGGTTTCCATTGTGCAAAAGCACAGCCTTAAGACTCAGTTTCGAAGAGTCTAGAAATAGTCTCCATTCTTGTGGGTCATGAGTGATTTCTAAGGCGTTCATGAGGCCCTCCATATCAGAACAGAATACCAGAGTACTTTCCTTTCTGAAGAAAGGCTCCGACTGCTGGTGGCGCTTTTGCTAGAAAGTAATTGTGATATCTACAAAAAACCTCACATAGCTAAAGCCCTCCTAACTAAAAAGAAAGAAAATGGAGGAATTTTACCCCCTGATTTCAAACTATATTACAAAGCCATAATAATTAAAACAGCATGGTACTGGAACAAAAACAGACAGAAAGACCAATGGAACCGAATAGAATACCCAGAATTAAAGCCACATATCTATGAACAACTAATCTTTGACAAAGGAGCAAAGAAAATGCAGTGGAACAAGGACAGTCTATTCAATAAATGGTGCTGG
>PVIJ01014853.1:0-38900 GCA_004024925.1 Scalopus aquaticus
AAAGAAGATAAACACATGCAATTTGCCGCAACATGGATGGAATTAGAGGGAATCATACTCAGTGAAATAAGCCAGAAAGAAAAAGAAAAATATCAAATGGTTTCACTTATAACAGGACTATAGGGAGGCCGGGTGGGAGAGAGACACTCAGCGGTGGGGGAGGGGGGAGGGGAGGATAAGGGCACAAAATGGAAGAGAGAAGAATACAGGGGACCATGGAGATGGATCACGGGTGAATTGGTGGTGGGCTGCCCAAGGGGAATACAAAATGTAAAAGACATAAATAACGATAAAAAAAAGGAAAAAAAAAAGATTGTATAACCAGCTGAGCATTTACAAGATTAAATTTAGTAGAAAAAGATGAAAAATTCAGTTTATAAGCCATCCCTAAATTAATAGATCCTTATTAAAGAATTTAAACTGGACTCATTCCAGTGACAGGGCATGGAAAGAATCCTGTGTGATTATTTATTTGCACATTTTTTTTTTTTGCAAAGAAAATGCTTTATGCCCTGTGGGACACTCAACTAAAAGCAAGGAAGGAACACCAGAAGTAAGAGGCCTGAATACAAAATGCTCATTGCAGACAAACCTCATGACAAACTTCCCCCTACTCCTAAGATACAACTTAGCATTTTTAACTGCTACAACTTTCATTGTCACTATCGGATCTGGAATTAACTTTATTCCTGGCACCAGACTAGTAAGAGCCAGAGAATGATGTGACTTTATGGCATATGTGTAAAAGACTAAAAAGTTTTACACAGCCCTATCTCAGTTGTTTAATAGGAGTTGCAGAAAAGTTTCATCACCAACTATATTAATAGAAATCTACTGTCCAGAAAAAAATGAGGTATTCATCAGATTACACCTAAAAGATTGCATTTGGTTCTGTTGCACTACACTTTAAGAACATTAACCAACAGTTGTCCAGAGGACAACTAAAATAGGGCAAGGACCTAAAAGAAAAATGTCATATGAGGAGTAAAAAGGATTAGAGACTTTCAATATGAGGAAGAGAAGATTCGGGAAGCTTGGTAGCTATTTGAAATATTTAAAAGTTCATGAGGAGCAAGATACAGATTTGATTTGTCTTTTATAACTATGTATCAGAGAGCTAAGATCTGTGAATGGAAACCTAAAAGATTCACTAATAGCTCAATATGAAGAATATTATTCTAACAATTACGTGATGTGATAGACCTCCTGAGACAGTGATTCCTATCATTAATAGTTTTTTTAAACAAGCAGATAGTTGTCTTGTGGAGGGGATTCATACTTCAGGTAAGTAATTAAACTAGATCTCACAAAAAGTTCCTCAACTCTGAGTTTTGAGAGTGTAAAGTTGTAAGTTTTTACTGCCTAAACTCTTGTTGAGCAAGGTAGTTTGTTCTCTAACATTTGATAGAATTTGTTCACTCATTAAATAATCATTTATTTGATAAGTATTAAGTATCAGACACTGTATCTTGTATTTCTTTTCATTTAAAAAAGACTTAATGCAAAGATACACCCCCCACCCCAGTATTCTGTATACTTTTACCTTTTAATTCTGGGAAGTAAAAATATGGATATTACTCTTTATACTACATAATTTAAAGTTTACCAATTTTTTAAAGGAGTAATGGTACTTCAACTTTATAATTCATAAAGATCATCCGATTTAAATGAGTGATTCCTTTATCTTCTATCACAGTACTCTGTTCCCTTGTATAGCACTAAACAAAATTTGTATTTATGTAGTTGCTTGCTTCTTTTCTGTTTAAACTGCAATCCTTAAATTTAATGAAGTAAAAAATATTGTACCATTCTTTATCTCTACTGCATCTCTGTCCTCACACGCCATTGAAAACAATCAGGTGTTCTCTTTTACTGAGAAAATAAACACAACCAGAAAGTAATGTCAACATGATACTGCCATACTGTACTGCATATAACTTGCTTGTATATTCTGCCTTCCCTTTATGCTAAGAAAGTTACCTTTGCTACTAAGTCCCTTGCATCTACTTTTGTATTAGGGTCTCATCTTTTCCTGCCTTCTCAAGGGTATCACTCCAGTAATTGTCTCCCTTTCCAGAATTTTCACATTTCCTATTTTAGTGAATCAGTGCCATCATAATACCATCAGTAAAAAATAAAATGTCACCCTCTAGTGACCACTACCTTTTCTGCCCTGCCTCTTTTACAATTAAACTCCTTCTTAAGTTTTCTATACTGTCTGTATTTCTTTCCCTTTCTTTCTCCTTGAGCCTATTAGACAGCCTTATTACTGTCACTCCACAGAAACTTGTCAAGATGCCAAATATTTCTATATTGCCAAAACCAAAGGTTAGTTCTCAGTCCTCAAATTATTTAACTTAGCAGCAGAATTTAACACAGTCCCTCATTTCTTCCTGAAACACTTCTTCACTTGGTTTCTGTGACATAAGGTATTTCTAAGTCACCTGCCAGTTCCTTTTCACCTCACCAACCTCTCTTGCATGACACAGGGCTTAGGACCCCTTCTCTTTTTTGTTGATATTAGCTTACTCAGTGGTCTTGTTCACTCTGAGGCTTTAACATTGAAAACTAACAGTTCTCTCCCCTAATTCCAGATCTGCACATGAGATTTGCTGTTCACAGTTCATTATCTAATAAATACCTCAAACGTAACTTACTAAAAGTTGAAGTCTGATTTCCCTACACAGACCTCTAAACCTGGTCCTTCTACTATCTTCCAAACATCTGCTATCTTCCGAACATCTGCTATCTTCCAAACAATAAATGGTAACTTCATCCTTCCAGTTGTTCAGCTCTAACAAAGTTGTTACCCAAGACATTTCTTTTTCTTACATCCATGCCTTAAAAAAAAATAATACATTTGCCAGTCCCATTTCCTGGATACTTTCCAACCTTCCCTCTACCTCCTCTCTGTCCCCCCATTCCCCAGTATTCTGTATGCTTCAGTATCCTACCATTTCTCACTACTTCTACCACTAAAACCCTACTTTGTCATCTCTTGCTTCAATTATTGCCTTAATCTTCCAAATAGTCTCTTTTACAATCTTTTGTCTAAAACCTATAATCTGTTCCTCATACAGCAGCCAGGCTAGAGCTTTTAGAAAGTAGTCATGACTCCTCTACTCAGAAACTTCCAATGACTTCCCATCTCATATAGGGTAAAAGGCAGTTCTTATAATGGTCTGCCAGCCCTCCTCCCTTGTTTGTTTGACTTCTCCCACCTCTGCTCACTTCACTCCAGCCACACTGGCCTTGTTGCTCCTCAAACTTGGCAAACACACTCCCATCTCAGGGTTTTTGCACTTGCCAGTCCCATTTCCTGGATACTTCCCTCTACCCCAACCCCCAGTATTCCGTATACTTCACTTTCTTGCTTCATTCAGAACTCTACTTAAAGGTCACTTCAGACAAGCCTTTTCTTTATACCCTACATAGAGTAGTATCTCCCTCAGTGGAATAGAATGGAGGAACACAGAAAAAAACTCTCACGGTTATGATCAATTGAATTTTGACAACGGTACCAAGAAAACTCAATGGGGAAAGAATATACACATGCAAAAGAATGAAGTTGGATCCCCTACTTTGTACATGCATGCATGTATGTGTGTGTGTGTGAGAAAAACTTAAGATGGATCAAAGATTTGAATGTAAAAGCTAAAATCTATGAAACTCTTAAAACATACAGGGGTTAATCTTCATGACCTTGGATTAGGTTTTTTATACCAAAAGCACAAGTAACAAAATAAAATAAAGTTTACATCATCAAAACTAAAAATATTTGCCCTTCAAAGGATGCCATCAAGAAAGTGAAGAGAACACACAAAATGAGGGAATTTTGTACATAATCTGTATGATAAGGGACTTGTATCTAGAATATATAAAGAGCTCTTACAACTAAATAATGAAAAGACAAAAACAGGCAAAAGTTTGGAATAGATATTTCTCCAAGGAAGATATGTAACTGGGCAAGACACAGGGAAAGATGCTTCACATCAGTAGCCACTAGAGAAATGCAAGGTCAGAGCCACAGGAAATATCACTTCACACCCCCAAAGAGGACTGTAATTTAAAAAGCAGGTAAGTGTTGGCAAGGATAAAATTGGAACCTTCATACACTTCTGGTGGGAATGTGAAATGGTATTGTTGCTTTGGAAAACAGTCTGAAAATAGTTCTTTCAAAGGCTAAACATATGACCATCAGTTCCACTCCTAATTATATACCCCAAAGAAATAACAGCTATGTTCACAGCAACATTATTCATAATAGTCAAAAAGTGTACACTGTCCAGATGTCCATGTGTTCAACACATGTGTTAAGCAAGATGCGGTATATCCATACAATAATATATTACTTGGCAATTGAAGGAATGAAGTACTGATACATGCTACAGCATGGGTGAATGCCAACACTATGCTGTTATATAGAAGAAGCTAGTGGGGATCACATATTTCATAGTTCCATTTATGTGAATTTTCCAGAAAAAAAATTTTTCAAAGAGACAAAAAATAGATTAATTGTAGTCCGGGACCTAACGGAGGGAGAAATGTGTTAATGGTGGTTTTCTTTATATAACGAATAGTTCGAAAGTATGAAAATGTTCTAAAATTATGGTAACGATCATGAAATTCTGAATGTGCTTAAAGCCATTGAATTGTACATTGAATTTAAATGGGTGAATTGTGTGGTATTTGAGTTTTATCAATAAAACTTAAAATAACACAAGTAGTATCTACTGCCACTGCTATGTATTCCTTCTCCTGGTTTACTTCATAGAACTTAACCATCATATAACCATATAGCATATTCTTCCTTCATGTATCTTCCTAATGTCTATTTCCCTTTACTAGAATATAAATCCCAAGAGGGCAAGGTCTTTATTGTGTTCTTACTGTATCTCCAGTGCATAAAGAATGCCTAGCTTATAGTAGGTACTCAGTAAGTATTGCTGACAGAATAAATGGAACTTAGAGCATCTGCTTCTTTTGCACACCTTCTTAGCCTTGAAATGCAAAAACTACAACAGTTCTTCACTCAGCTCACTTGGTACTGCCCCTTACTCTACTGACAGATAAATTTTTTTTCTATTCCAGCCATTCGAATCAGTGTATATAAAAGGCAACTTTAGCTTGTAGATGTAATCCTGTTCTCCTAAGTATTTATTCAGTCAGTGACTTGCAAGACACAAAAGTTCAGTGTTGCAGGGTTTATAAAGAAGCATTACATCAACGTTGCCCTGATGTTTGCTGCATTAAAGTAGCAAGACAGGTTATTAGAAGTTTAGTTAAGTGTCCTATGCATTTGTTACTAAGAGCAAGGTGCTTGCATATTTCCAACCCATTTATTTAGTCTTATATTTTAAAATATACCCAAGTTATAATGTCAGTTACAAACTGGCTTAAAGTAGTAATACTCAACATTTGCATTATGTTTTATAAATTCATAAGTATTTTCATGTAAATTTTCTTATCATCACAAAAATACTTTGTAAGATTTGTGGTATTCTCATAGCTGATGAGAATAAAACTGAGAACTGAGCAGGTTGAGATTTACTCAAGATCCTATGTCAATTAAGTGGTAGAGCCAAAACTTCACATTTAATGGCTTCCACATAAAATGTTAGTTTAGAAAATGCACTTATATATTTTTTTTAATCTCAGGAATTGTGTAAGTATTATCTCCATTTTACAGATGAAGAGACTGATTTAGAAAGGTTGTGACTTGCTCATAGTCATTTAGTTAATAAGTGATAGAGCCAGCTTAAATTCAGCGCTCTTTCCATTATACATTTCTGTTAAAAGACAATTTATTCGCTCAGAAAACATTTTGTAATATCTTTTTTTCTTTTGCTGCAAAGAAGTTTAGAGCCAGATTTTATCTTTACCCACATCAGCATCCTTACCCTTTATTACTGGCATGTCAGTCCCCCACCCCCACACCACCTTTAACTAAATTTTCCTTTTGGGTCCTAGTTTAATGGAGTTTTTTTTTTTTTTTTTCATTTGCCCTCTTTGTCAGCTGCCTCAAATACTTGAGGAAAAGATGCAGTATGATTAAATTGAAAATCTCCAGAAACTTCTCATTCTGCTCATATTACCTCTTTACAATCAGTTAACCTTTTTGGATACTGCTCCTCTGATGAGGAAGTTATTTAGGTTAGTGAATAGCTTACTTTCTAGATTGGTTCGAAGATTATGGGGGATGCTAATCTGACGAGAGTTAGACTGCAGTTCCAGCCACCTTATCCATCTTGGATTGTACCAGTTTTATCAAGAAGCAGCTTTTCTCTATTCCTGTTGTCTGGCACTGTTGATGGCACTGTATCATAGTTGATTTCTCTGTTATTACTTGGTTCTAGATAAGGAATTTAGAAAGTAGTGTTTTGAACAAAATAATGCAATCGCAATATGCAAGAAACCTAATATAGGGAAGGTGCTCGAAACTGCTAAAACTTGCCGTAGATTAAGAAGCAAGGTAATGAAGATTATAGTAATGGAGCTTATCATTGTCATTACTTTGTGACCATTTGCATATAGAATATGAGAGAATGAGCTGTTAGTCTCAAATATATGTAACAGGAGAGTGATGGATTTCATAATAGAAATACAGAAGGCTGAAGAAGTAAACTTTTTTTGGAAGCTAAGGAATTTGGTATTAGACATGAATTTAAGATGATAATTATATAATTAAGTGAATGGTCATCAGGTATGAGTAAGATGTATCATCACATACACGTTATGTTTGAAGCTAGGTAGAGAAGATAAAAGATCCAAGGTGAAGGTAATGTTAATACTTTTTGAGGACTTGCCACGCACTCATTGTTCAAAGTTCTTCATGTGTATTGACTCACATTTCTTAGAGCTAGCTAGGTAATCCCAGCTGAGAAAACTGAGGCACAGAGATGCTAAATGACTTCTCCAAAGTTGTGCAATTAGTAAAGCAGCATATCAGTATTCAAATCTAAGTAGTCTCTCTCCAGAGTCTGGTTTTAACATTGATACTACCTCTTGATATTACAAAATAGACTATATATCAAAAATAATGGAGAGCCAAATATTAAATTTTAGGAACACCCATCAAAGGCACCAAAGAGGAAGAAGTCACAAAAGGGATCTTAAGTGGCTTGTAATTTCTCATCTAATCCTTGCAACAACCCTCTAAAATAGACACTCTTTTCTCTTCATAACAAATAAGGAAACTGAAAAACAGACTAAGTACCTCACCTGTGTTCATTCACCATGCTCCTTATAATTGTAAACATTGTAAAGATTAACCTACATTAGATATAGTTGGAAACCTCAATTACAATTATTTTTAGCTCAATCCTTCCAAAGTTAAGAATGATGTATTGTTTAAGGCTAACTGTATTATCTTTTCCAAAATTAGAATAGTCAGGATAGAAAAACCTGGAAAGTTACTTCAGTTCTGTACCCTGTTAGAAATAATTTAAATGCTATGTCAACTATTGTCTGAAGAATCCAAGCAACAGGTCACTTTATAGGTAATTCTGCCTTATGTAAACATGTTTTTTTCCTTCTCTTAACATCAGCAACTTAGATTTTTAGATTGTTTTCGAGATAGCTATTCTGTAATTATGATTTTTATACTTAATTTTACTAAATTTTAAGCTCTTTATAAAATTCTAAAAGAACACTTTGCGCCATAGGTTATGGCCATTGCTCCGACCCATTATATATGGCAACGAGAACGCTCTGTGCATCACAGTGGAGCTGTTAGAAACTACAACAGAGATGAAGTTCAGCTGCCCCGGGGACCTAGTGCCACACCAGTAGATTGTTCACTCTGTGGTAAAAAAGGAAGATATGTTAGACTGGGACTGTCTTCATCATCATCTTCATTTGGTGATACAGTAGAGGTGATGGCAAAACAGTCTCAAGAATCACACAACTCATTCTCAATGGACATAACAGTTGATCCTTCTCAAGCTAATAGCTGTTCTCAAGGTATGATTTACTGATATGTTAGACTGAGATATATGCAAGTTATTAATAAATCCAAGTTATTTACTGACCTGTAGTCCTCATAGGCAGAGGTACATAATTTATTTACGAGTTAAGTTAGCATTGGAAGTTTTCCCGTTTCAGTTATTTTATGCCTTGTAATCATTTTTTTTTGTTGTGGTAGCTTACCTCAACTACATTTTTAATGTGACTTATGTTAACTTGAAACCTAATACACTATGAGTTGCAAGTATATTGTTTTAAGTCTTTTAAGAGACTGAGCCATTTTCTTTGAAATGTTCCTTTTATTCAAGAGAAGATTTAACAAAATAAATTTACTTGTAATCTCACTATCCAGCTTTATCAGTGATTAACGGTTTTCCTTTATACTTTCTAAAATTAAGATATAATTTACATATAATGTTATTAGTTTTAGATCTACAATATAAGATTCTTTATATGTATACATTGTCAAAATATTTCACTAACTTCCATTATCGTAGTTATAATTTTCTTGTGATGACTTTTTAAGATCTACTTTCTAAGCAACTTTAAAATGTACAACATGATTAAAATAGGGGAGAAAAGAGCACAAGGGACTATGGTGATGGTTCATGGGTGAATTGTTGGTGGGAAACGTACAGGAGATAACAATAATGTAAAGGATATAAATTAAAAAAGAAGCAAAAAAAAAAAAACCAACAAAAAATATATACAACATTATTACCTGTAGTGACCATTGCTGTATAGTACATCCCCAGGACTTTTAACTGGAGGTTTGTACCTTTTGACCACCTTTAACCATCCCCTACCCACCTTCACCACCTCCAGCAATCACCAATCTGTTGTCTGTATCTGTGAGTTTTGGTTCTTTCCTATTCCTTTCCCTTCCTTTCCTTCCCCTCCCCCATCTTTTCCTCCCTTCCTTTACTTTTAAGTCTCTTTTTTTCTTACATTGTTGTTAATTTTTGTACAGTATTTGATTTCTCCCCTCAAGTGTAGTCCTTGTAGTTCTACCATCACCGTAGCACCTGTGATCCATCACCATAGTCCCTTGCGCTCCTTCCTCCCATTTTGCATGTGCTATCATATAGTATTCGTCTGATTTCATTTAACATAATACCTTCAAGGTCTATCCATCTTCTTGCAAATGGTAGCATCTCCGTCCTTTTTATGGCTGAATCTCAATATCTCTCTCTAAAACAGACATACACACACACAAATTTTCTTTAGTTTCATTGTGATTTTGATTTGCATTTCTCTTAGTGATGCTGAGCACCTTTCACCATCCTGTTGGCTATTTGTATGTCTTCTTTAGAAAAATGTCTATTCACATCTACCCATTTTTAATGGGAATTTTTTGTGTTGAGTTGTATGGACTCTATATGGTTTTTGGAATATTAACCCCTTATCAGATATGTGATTTGCAAGTATTTTCTCCCATTCAGTGAGCTGCCTTTTCACTTTGTGGATAATTTCCTCTGCTCTGCAGAGGCTTTTTAGTTTGATGGAGTTCTGTTTATTTTTGCTTTTGGGGTCAAATCAAAAAACCATTGCCAAGAACAATATCAAATAGCCTACCCTGTTTTCTTCTAGGTGTTTCATGATTTCAGATCTTGCATTCAACTCTTTAATCCACTTGGAATTTTTGTACACGGTGTACTTTAATAGCCCAGTTTTTTTAAAGATTTATTTATTTATGCATACAAGAAGTGGGGTCAGAGGTAGGCCAGAGTGTGGGGGTGAGAGGATTCACCAGAGACAGAGTGGGGAGCAGAACAGGCAGAGCTACTGAAATGCACTGCTAAGGGAAACAGTGGGCGAGACGGGAGAGGTCTGCTGTGCCATGCGGGTTAGCTCCCTGGCCAGGAATCAAACTTGTGCTGCAGTGGCTAGAGGTAGCTTGATAGTGCTGAGACTTAACCCTTTATGCCACCAAGGAGGCCCCCACTTTCATTTATTGTATATTGTTCCAATAACATTTGTTGACGAGACTATCCTTTTACAATTGTATATTCTTGGCTTCTTTGTCATATATCAGTTGACCTTATTTGTGTGGGCTTATTTCTGTGCTCTTTATTCTATTCTCTTTATCTACATAACTATTTTTATGCCCAAACCATACTGTTTGGCTGTTATAACTTTGTAACTATGTACCTTGCTACTTTCCATTTTTAAGAAATTTGGAACTATATTTTTATCTCCTTTTTTCCCTTATAAAGCATTTTCTCAAATTATATAGTTTTTGAAAATCTGATTTTTAAGAATGGCATGACCTAAATGCCTAAATTTATTTTCATATCCTTTCATTTTTGTTGACATTTGAGTGACTTTGAATAGTATCTAACAGTAATTAGAAAATATGAGCTAGAAATATTTTTAGTAAACCACACTGTAATTTTCATAATCTACTAGCAGTGATTCACTTTACTTCTTATGAAGCCTTTCTTCCAGGTCTTCATTCATCTGAAGAATGACAGATTTCTTATGGCTCTTTCTGACTATATATAGATGCACATTATTTCAGAATTTCACCTATTTTTACCATATCCCTAGAAGATGAAAAGTGATTACTGAAGTCTTAATAAGAGAAACTAGACTCTAAGGCTCTTGAAGGTAAAGGTCATGCCTCAGTCATGGTTCCATTCTCTGGCCATAGAAATCACTAAACGAATTTGGTTTGTTTATATACTTACTCGCTTTCTTTGTAACACCTCTACGGATGTTTTTTATTGGTTCACTGATATTTCAGGGCAAATACAGCATACCACAAGGTGAATTACAAGACTTACCTTTTAACAGCCTCCCCTCTGTTTCCTTTACCCATACTCTTTGATCGTTACAATAGGTCAGACTTATCAGATGTTTTAAAATGTTTTGGCATTATGTTAAGCACTTAACATTCATAATTTCACTGAATATTCACAGCCAACCCCAAGGTAAATACAGTTGTCTCCACTTAGCAGATAAGGAAACTAAGGCTTAGTGAGGTTAAATGATGTGCCCAAGGTAGTGGAGTAATATTTGAAACCTGTCCTTCTGACTCTAGATTAGATACTAAATCGCTGACAATTATGCTCTACTGCCCCCTTTGATGAGATCCTGACTTTGATAGTGAAAATAACCTACCACAGAAGTATTCTTGTGGACAATTTACTGAGCGGATGGTGAAAGCATATAGGAACTAAGTTCCTGATGAAAGGTCGTATGCAGTCCATTGGGAGAGATTTCCAACCACAATTTGAACAGGTATTTACAGAAAGCAGAACAGAAACAGTTATAGTCTATTTAGGCTTTGCTGTCATAATAGGAAATCAGGTACACCTAGGGAGTAAGAGTTTCTGCTTTGGAAAAAAAAAAAAGCAAGTTTTTGAGGGCTTGTAGATGAAAAATGGGAAACTTAGTTTAGCAGAGTTGTAAATGAAATTGCTTTTATCCAGGAACCAGTTTCATCCTGAAGCCCTGGTTTAGTATCTACAGTTCCTACACAGGAAGAACAAATAATTACTCCTTAATGTTTTACTCAGAATATTAACAAGGTTAAATGTAAAACCTTTTGTTTCAGGATGACTGAGAGCAGGCAGTATAAGGAAAAATTCTTGATCATATATACATTTTACGAGTAAACAGTTCCATTCATTTTTCTTCCGTCGGCTTAGTGGAGTAAGCTAATGGGACAGGGGTGGTCAGTCTCTCACTGCCTCAGCAGCTGCTGATTCCCTAGTGACCTCTATAGCAAGTTTTTCTTCCTCTGGTCCACCTACAGTGTGCGGTTGCAGAAAACACAATTCAGTCTTCTTCAAGAGAAATGCAAAGGGCTAATGCTTTGCTCCAGTTTTTCATGCTAAAACTTGGCATAAGTGGTTATTGATGTTTTTATCTTTTAAACACAACTCAATTTTCAGGTAAAAACATGTTTTACTACCTCTAATTTTTTTTTCTCTAAACATGGTCAAAAAACAAAACATAACATACATATAACATACAAAACAAGCAAAACATATAAACATGTTATGCCATTTATGAAGAAAAACATTTTAATTTGACAAAATGGGAGATAGATGAGATGGTCTTTACAGGTTTACATATATAACAGTCATCAATCACATGCTAAGCATTTTAAAGATAATCTTTTTTGTTTTAAAGATTTTACTTATTTTTTCCTAGAACTGGGGTATAGGCCAGAGGTGTGGGGGTGAGAGGATTCACCAGAGACAAAGTGGGGAGCAGAACAGGTAGATCTACTGAAATACACTGCTGAGGGGAGCAGTGGGTGAAACGAGAGGTCTGCTGCATGGTATGTGGGTTAGCTCCCTGCCTGGGGATCGAATTCAGGCTGTGTGGTAGCGCTGAGACTTAACCCCTAGGGACCAGGAAGGCCCAAAGGTAATCTTATTTAATGCCTGATCCCCAAGAAATCTTGAAATGGCAACATGGCACTAATTTTATAATGAGGAAAAAAACTCAGAAAAGTCAGTTTCAAGATAAAACAGCAGCAAAAAAAGTAGTAAATGGGAATCCAGTTATAACTGAATACACAGTACATTTTTATAGTAACTACATTGTTTTTCTTTACCTTATGCTGTCTGAATCCTTAAATCAACTAGGCTAGTCCATCTGAAACATGGGTATATATTGTTATGTATTATCTGAGAACCCCTCAGATCTTAGAACTAAGTCAAGGGGGAGAAGGCAATATACCAAACTTAAGTGGGTCATTTGGGCAGGCATGAGACATATCAATTGTTATATATCCTAACTTTCTTAAAATATTTCCTTTTACATAACCATGGAGACCTCAGAAGTTCCCTCCTGCTTCTGAAGTATGAAGCTCAAACTCAAAAAGTCTCACAATCCAAACTAACTGCAAGAAAGATTTCCCCCAGAACAACCAAGTGAACAGAGGAAACAATTCATGATGCAGTGTAGGCTAAACGCCATCAGCAAATGTTCACTGACCATTTACTACGTGGAAAAGGCAGGGCCTCTGGAAGGTATTGGGAAGGCACTTGTGAGTCAGTCACAAATCTCTAGGAATTTAGAGTATGATAAATGAGAGCCAGATGTGAACATAGAAAGCTAACTTTAGAAGAAGGCATCTGTCCCATAAGCCACATTGTAAACTGCTTTGTGTTCAGCAAAAGAGATAAAGGGCTTAAACCAGACTTTGTTTAACTATATAAATAAATGCTTATTTGCTCATGTCGTATGTTTTCAGATTAATTTTAAATTAAAATGGACACTATTGGAGAGTTCTTGTTCAATTCAATATCTACTGAGCCTGGCGTACTGAACAGAAACTAATTATTCTACATGAAATATTTCACAACATTTTTTTTTTTTTTTTGCTTGTATGTCAGCCCTTCTCCAAAGGGCTGTACAATTAGAGCCTGGCATATAAGCAAATAAATGAAGAAGAGAATTCACTATTAGATAAATAGACAGGCAGAAGAAAAGGGAATGTTCCATAATGGAGTTCAAAAATGTACTTTAGATCTTCTATACATCTGGAAACATTACCAAAACTATAAATCCATTACTATTGTATGAGTATTCAGATACTTATCATACAGAAGTATGACACAAGAGGAATACTAGTTATGATTCAGTCAGTTCTTCAAATGCCACCAGAGTGGATTTTTTTCAAAACATATTGCTCCTTGCTTCATTAAATCCTTCAACAGCACCCTGTTTTTCTTAGGACAAACTCCTTAATAGATCCTATATGGCCTGACCCCTGCCTGTCTTTACAGTCTCTTTCATACAACCTCAGTATTACTGGACTTTTAAATTTTCCTTTTCTCTCTCTAGTTAACTTCTACTTACCATTCAGGTCTCAATTTAATTGTCACTTGCACAGGTAATTAGTTGACTAGAGCAAAGCTCCTATTATATTACAGTATATACCATACTGCTTTAGAACATTTATAACAGTCTAATTTTATACTTGTGTGATTATTTGATGTCTAACTCTATCACAGGTTGTAAAGTCTATAAAGGCAAATATTTTCCACATAATGAAAAATATGTAAAATGTTATTTAAAATATATGCTATTTTAAATAGTTCTAGTCTAAGAGATAAATCCAGGAAGCTCAGCTTCCAGGCACTACTTAAAAACCTTTACAGGGGGCCTCCGTGGTGACACAGGGATTAAAATCTCAGTGCTATCAAGCTGTCACCACCACTGCAGCATAAGTTTGATCCCTGGCCAGGGAACTAACCCACATGGTGCAGCAGACCTCTCCTGTCCCACCCGCTGCTCCCCCCAGCAGTGTACTTCAGTAGATCTGCCTGTTCTGCTCCTCA
Source organism: Scalopus aquaticus (assembly GCA_004024925.1). Lineage (NCBI taxonomy): Eukaryota > Metazoa > Chordata > Mammalia > Eulipotyphla > Talpidae > Scalopus > Scalopus aquaticus. The sequence continues at coordinate 14,268 of PVIJ01014853.1, forward strand.
TTCTATCTCTGGTGAATCCTCTCACCCCTCCTGCCCCCACACCTCTGGCCTACACCCCTGTTCTTTTTCACTTAAAAAAAAAAGAAGAAGAAAAGAAAAGAAATATGGAGAACCTTAAAGATGAGCCACACATATTAAATGAAAAAACATTATAAAGTTCTTAAAACAATAAATGACACATGGTAAATGCTAAATTACTGGTGCCTATGAATAATAAGCCCTAGTCCTAATTCATATTTATAAAGTAACATATTTCACAAAATGTTTGGTTTACATAACAACAATTCTAAGATTCTTTCAAGATGGTTACAAAGATTTTTTTTTTTTTAAGATTTATTTATGCATACAAGCTGGGGTACAGGCCAGAGGCGTGGGGTGGTGAGAGGGTTCACCAGAGACAGAGCAGGGAGCAGAAGAGGCAGGTCGACGGAAATACACTGCTGAGGGGAGCAGCAGGCGAGGCAGGAGAGGTCTGCCGCACCATGTGGGATTCTCCCCGGCTGGGCATCGAACTCGCATCACAGCTGCCAACAGGTCCACAGCACAGCGCTTAACCGCTTGCGCCACCAGGGAGGCCCGGTTACAAAGATTTGAAGATAAAAGAGATTCAAGAATTGATACATTTTTTCTTATAATTTTTAAGGTGGTTATATCCTTATTAGTTCCCCCCTTATTACTACAACTCAGATTTCTTTATTTTTTAAAATATATACAAGCCATTAAAATATGTATTTAAAATATAAAGATACATTAAATTTTTCTTAAAATGCCTATTTTATTTTGGTAGCCAATGACCATCAATCAAACAAAGAAAAGAAAAATAATTTTATGAAGAAAGACAAATCTATGGCATGGTTTACAGGAAGTGAAGAATGAGATGGTACAACCAAACCAACTTGGAATCATTAACTACATAATATCAAATTAACTGCAAGACAAGTGTCAAAATGGGACATATAAGCAGTATTGAAATGTTATACCCTTTCTTTAGCTTTTACCATTTTTCAAAATTATATGTAAAAGTTATACAAATCATAGTAATGGCTAAAAATCCCAATTTATGAAAATAGTGATTTGCAATATAAAGTTCTATTTTGATACTCTTCTGTCTTCAAATCAGTTGCTGTCATCTGAGGTACTCAGCCATGTTGTGGTTTGAACTTCCTCAACTGGACAAGAAAAGCTAATTAAGGGGAGAAAAAAGTAAGGTAACTATAACAATTAGAAGAAAACACCATTTAATACAGTCAGAAAACATTACTCACCAGTATGACCAACTTGCCAGTGTGCAGGTCTAGCAATATAAGGAAATGATCCATATGGAAAATCAGAATGTGATCCTTCTATTGTAAAACAAAATATATATTACAAGGTGCATATTTGAAAATTTGCTCACAAAACTGTTAAAACACAAATTCCTCTCCTTTTACTGTTAAGTTTGTTTCTCCCTTGTTTTTTTTTTAAAGATTTATTTTTTATTTATATATACAAGCTGGGGTACAGGCCAGAGGAGCGGGGCGGCAAGAGGGTTCACCAGAGACAGAGCGGGTAGCAGAACAGGCAGAGCAGAAATACACTGCTGAGGGGAGCAGCGGGCAAGGCAGGAGAGGTCTGCCACGCCATGTGGGATTCTCCCTGGCCGGGCATCGAACTCGCGTCGCCGCTGCCGACAGCTCCACAGCGCAGCGCTTAACCGCTGTGCCACCGGGGAGGCCCTGTTTCTCCCATTTTTTTTAAAGCATTTGTTTTGGAGTGACTTTGCAGTTATCTTACAGAAACAATTTGTCAAGGATTACAGAAATAAATTTATATAAGGTTTTATATCCAAATAGATAATCCCATATCATAAATCAGTGAGTATTTGAAAACCTGTCCTGGCCTAAATAATGTATATATACAACAAGGTCCTAAATTTAATTCTTTGAAGAATTACCTTCCTAGTAGCATCTTAAAAGTTACTTTGGGGAATATTAGCTCTTTGCATATCAGGTCCTATTAAATTCTTTCCCTTCTAATAATCATTGATCTAAATTAAGACATTTCCTCCTTAGTATATATCAATTATTTCGCAAGTAACAAGTAAAATATGAATATTATAAAAAGCTCAGTTCTTCAAAGGTATCAGTTTTATGCAAAAGGCAATAAAGATCATTATTCTATGCCTTAGAAATTTTATTTTAACAGAATAAATGCCACATTTCAATTTCCATTGGAAAAAAATAACATATCCCTAAGAAATACTTTTTATAACTTATTGGTCAGTACATTCAGAAACCTATTCTTCTTTTATTATTGAAAGCACATTCCTAAAATAAAATAGAAGCTCACCATGATCATCTTCTTGAAACATCTCACCTTCAATTTTCATATTCTTTTCAGAATGTAGATCTATGTTGATTTTAGGTTCTACTTTTTGTACTAAAATTCCATTTTTCTGTTTTGCAAGACCAACCAACCAATCTCTAACTATAACTTCGCTTATCTTTTCACATGAAAGAGCAAGTTCACAGAAGCGAATTCCATCTAAAAGTTCGATAACCTGTGTGATACTTTCAGAAAAGTGAAAAATATACTTTAAATTTCTATATAAATATATACATATTTTTAAGTTTACTATATCTTCCTCAAACTCAAATGCTATGGTTAAATCAAGGGAAAAGAAAGTAAAAATGTAAATTAGGGCACATAATAAGCAATTTCACAGAATACTAAGTAAAAAATAAATACAGACCATAATTTAACATTATTGTTAACATTATACTTTTAGGCTTTCCTTCTAAAACGTCAGAAGAAATATATATCTTACATGACCATTTATGTAAAGGATGAGTTAAACAATTCTAAAACTGGATTTGGGACCTACGTTGTATAATAGTATTATGGGATAATATATACAACTAACTCAGTTACAAAACGAACAGTTTAACCTAGTACTTAGACAAAATAAAACTATTTAAAAATCACATTATAAAGAAGGACAGCTATATTACTCACTTTGCTAGATATACAGCACATATACCACCCTGCTTAAGATTTGGGTATAAGACAGGCAAAGCAACTTGAGGATTCAGCATATCCAAAGCTACCTGTGGGGAGGAGGAAAGAGATCAGACTGAGGACTATTTAAACAAAGTGTAGGTTTTCTCTTATTGTGGTGAAATGACACACTTTTGGAAAGCAATTACTCAAAATATTTTATTTTTTTTAGAAAACAGTACTATAAACTGTCATTTTACTGCTCTCAAAAAGGCATATTTATTATACAGTTTGTGATATTACTTGGCTACACAAAAATTATAAAATGTCACACTTGGCAATACTGATAATACAGGAATCTTTCTTTAGCTTTATTTCATATACATACATACACATAAAACATTAAAACTTTAGTCTAGCTTTTGCCTTATCTCAAATATGTATTTTTATGTTCAAAAGAAAACTTCTCTATATTAATTTTAGAGACTCTAAAATGTAAGAATCATGTCTCCTTTCTTAATTCAGTTTCAGAAGATACATATGGATGTACTTACAAAAGATGTCAAATATTATGAGTAAATGAAATTTTAAAATATAATTAAAAATTTTTTTTCATCTGGTGAAAATAGAAAATAAGAAATTTTTATAGACAGTAACTCCAGTAAATTAAGAGTGGTTGGCACATCAGAATATTTACTAATATTTACTAAATCACAAATTATATAAAAAAAACACTATAACCACAGTGGTGACACAAGGGGGAAATGTTAAAGATGAGTCTGTGATAATGGGAATGAGGTGGGAGTGGGGAAGGGACAAACTATGTAGGATCTTACACGGTTTGGCTTTACTCAGGGAGAGAAAAGCCTCTGCAGACATTTTTTTTTTTAAAGATTTATTTATTCATACATACAAGCTGGGGTACAGATCAGAGGCGTGGGGTGGCGAGAGGGTTCACCAGAGACAGAGCGGGGAGCAGAACAGGCAGATCAGAAATACACTGCTGAGGGGAGCAGCAGGCAAGGCAGGAGAGGTCTGCCGCACCATGTGGGATTCTCCCCGGCTGGGCATCGAACTCGCATCGCCGCTGCCGACAGCTCCACAGCGCAGCGTTCAACCACTGCGCCACCAGGGAGGCCCCAACTGCAGACATTTTTAAAGAATGACATGACCTAACTTTGTGTGGTAACAACTTAGTAGCACTAAGTACATTCTGACTTATTTTTAAAATCTGATCAGAAGGTGGCAAAAAAGGATCATGGTGGCTTGCAATAGCGAATAGTGGATATGATGAGAAGCACATATTTTGAAAAGGTAAAGTCAGTTACCTTTTCAGGTAATTACAGTTAACTGGGATGTGAGAGAAAGAGTAACCAGGATAAACCCAATGTTTTTAGCCTAAGCCACTGAAAGAATGGAGACGTGACTTACTAATGAAAATGATGGCAACTCTAGAAGGAGCAACCTTGGGGAGAAGTAAGAATGAAGCTTTAGGTATGAGTGTAAGAAGCCTATCAGATATCCAAGTAAAAATATCAATGTCAGAATCTAAGGTTAATAAAATGAAGACAAATGGGTTTCTTTGACTAGTTTTACTGTATTATTGACAAGAAACCTGTCAATCCTTTTGAATGCCCTGTTTTCAGTTAACAACATTACCATTCATCCAGTCATTCAAACCAGAAACTTGGAGTCATCTTTACCTTAAATCTCTAAGAGTCTGTGGGATTTTGATGCTTCTGTTTAGATTAAAAGTACTAGTCCTGGGCCTCCCTCGTGGTGCAGTGGTTAAGCACTGCGCTGTGGAGCTGTCAGCAGCAGCAACTCAAGTTTGATGCCCAGCCAGGGAGATTCCCACATGGTGCGGCAGATATCTCCTGCCTTGCCCACTGCTCCCCTCAGCAGTGTATTTCCATCCATCTGCCTGTTCTCCTCCCCACTCTGTCTCTGGTGAACCCTCTCGCTGCTCCCACGCCTCTGGTCTGTACCCTAACATTGTATGCATAAATAAATAAATCTTTAAAAAAAAAAAGTACTAGTCCCACTATCTCTTCAGTATTTCTCAAATTCATCCTATTACTAATACCTTAGGTCAGAAGCTCACTCTTATCTTGCTTAAGCATTACAACAGCTTGCACAGCCTCTATTCTTCCACAAAATTATTCTGAAATAGGAATATAGACACACTACTACCCGACTTAGAAAGTCATCAGTAATTTCCCAATATCTACAAGATAATGTCCTATGCCCTAGCTTGGTAAACATATAGGTATTCTTTACTATCTAGCCCTTCGTGACTGGATTGCAACTTCATCTCATTATATCCAATTCTACAGTCATGTTTCATGAGTCTAATAAAGTTTCTATGTCTTTTCTTCAAGACTAAAAAAATCCTTTAAAAGTATAACTCATTTTTGTGTTAACATAGTACATGGGATAGAGCAGTTCTTTAATGTTTGTTGAATCAAGAAACAAAGTGGTCTAGTAATTCAGAAGAAGATAATGTTGGCTGTTTAAGGTAAATTCCATGGGGAAGATGGACTCTGATCTAATCTTTGAAGGAAGGGTCAAATTTAAGACAGGAAGAAAAAGGGAAATATTAATGATGAAAAGTATAGCTAATATTTAATGCTTACCATGTACCAGCTGTTGCTCTACACAGTTTACATGAAATATCTCATTTAGTCCTCAGTGGTACTCAGTAATATTCTCTGAAAAAAGCACTGTAATTCTTCATGTTTAATACATGAGGTTACTGAGGCACAAAAAGATTAATTTACCCAAGGTTATGCTGGCTATTTTGAAGCCCAAGAGTGAACCAGGCTAAATGGACTCCAAGCCTTATTTTCTCCTCTCTATTATTCACCATCCTTTTCTCTTCGCAGAGGTAATGACTTCATTGTCCTGAAGTTGATAATGTTCCTAAATAAATGTATACTTTTATATTTTTACAACATATAGAGCTATAAACAATATATGGTACTGTTTGAGCAGTTTTTAATTTTACATATTTGTGACCATTCTATATGTATTCTTACATAATGTTTTCACTAAGCACCATGTTTTTGAGTTTTACTGATGTAGATAAAATACATTTATTTCAGTATGCTCCCAATACTGCTTCCAAATTATTACTCCTTTAACTTAGAATTGCTGAGGTTCATGATGATCAACAACTCCTCCTAGTTTTTGGTCATTATCACACATTACTAAAAACTGGCAGCTGATTCAGTATCTCTGTTCTAAATCTAATCATAATATTAAAGGAAAATAGTCCTCCCATTCCTAGAAACAGAAACAGGGCAAATACTCAAGGAAGACCCATATTAAAAAACATGATCCTTATTAAATACGTAATGTCATAGAACCCACTTTAGAAAACCTACCGCATCAAATGTCAAAGATTTTAGGTCTTCAGTTGCTCCTGAAATATCTTTATGAATAAAATCCACATTGTCAGGCCATTCTTCTACATGACTCATTTTCCATGAATCACGCCAGTGTTTGTAATTCTTCTTAGCCAGTTCATGGTGGTCTTTTCGTATTTCAAAACTTATGACTCTTCCTTTTGATCCAACTTAATTAAAAAAAATATATGGTATGTCAAAGTAGTAATCCATTTAGAAAAATAATGTTTTGATGTTATTACGTATATGTGAAAAAGATAATCCAAATAGTTCAAGGTTACAAAAGTCTCTGCCATCAAAAATATCCAATCTCCCTCTTCAAAGGCAACCATATTTCTAGTTATTTACCCTTCCCAAATGTGCAAGACTCTCTGTTTTAAGGCACATTGTAATGTACTATATACATTGTCCTGTAACTTTCTTCTTACTTACCAATGCCATTTCAGCAATTAGTGATCTGTATTCCTTTTAACAGGCACTATATTCCATTGTATGACTGCACCATAGTTGATTTAACAGTCACCTACCAATGAATATTTAACTTGATTTTAGTTTTATGCTATTACAAACTATTGCAATGAAAGTACTTATGCAAAAGTCTTTGTACACATGAGCCAGAATATCTAATAAAGTCCTAAAAATGGAATTGCTGGCTCAAGTGGTAAGTGACTTTTATTTTGAAAAGTAAATTGCCAAATTGTCCTCCAAAAAAAAAAAAGACACCAATTTATACTCCATCAACACTATTTAGTATGCTTATTTCTCCATACTTTCCCCAATATAGTGCTGTCAAACTTTTTATCTTAAAGAGCTGTCAAACTTTTTATCTTAAAGAGCTGTCAAACTTTTTATCTGTGACAATTTAAAAACTGAATATAGTATATCATTGTAGTTCTATTTTTCTTTTGCTGTAAATGATGTTGGGTCTTTCATATATTTTTATGTATCTTTGTATGTGTCTGAAGAACTTTCAAACTGTTCAGCATAGTAATGCTGTAGTTTCAGAACACTACTGCATTTCAACTTAGAGCAATTAATTTTTCACCCACCTCTATCTGAGGCAATTTTATACCATTTGAAGGGTCTCAAATTAATCAGTCTATAGTTTACTAATGAAAAGCTTAAATTCCAGAACCTCTTTTGAAATGTCACTCCAGCTTCAATTCATCATGTTGTCAAGGAAGAAATATTAATGTTACAATAGCAGAAATAACTAAAAACAATTATGAAGGAAAAAAAATCTACCCCAAAGGTAAATAGCAATAATTTCTTGATCACTTATCGTTCATGCCATGACACTACTCTAGCACTGGAGATGTGAAAATTATAGGCATTTCTCCTGTCTCAGAAATTTTTATAAATTCATTTTGTCAAATGAAAGCAGGCATTTAAGGATCTATCACAGGTTATGAAGAAATAACAGGTTATGAAGAAATTAACTATACATAGGAAACAGTCAAAAGATTTGAGGAGCCCAGAATGAATTTTTGTCTGGAATTACAAACTGGATAACATTTGTATGTGATGGCATTAGGTCAAAAACCAAAAAATTTACATTTAGTTCAGCAGCTTTCTAGCTGTACTTTTTTATAAATACTACTGAAAGAACAGTCTCTTCTTATGCGAGGACGGGAACACTGCTCAGCAGTCAGACCAGCCAAAGACACCCTGGTCAAAAGAAGCAATAATCAACTAGGGGAAAAGTAACCAGATATGAAGTAATAGAAACATAAAAAGCTACTTATGTTTAACATACACCTCTTGATCTTTAGACAAGTGCCACTTTCAAGCAGTAGTTTTACCAACTGACCATTTTTAGAGACTTAAAGAAAGGAAAATTCTTCGTGATCAGGCTTCAACTTAATAGTTCTGTATTATAACGAATATTTATGAACACCAACCGTAATTCTTTGCCCCATAGTATATGACACTTCATAGCAGCTGACAGTTCTGTTGCTCCTATATTCTTTATTTGACACTGTTATTAACAATGTGTTAATACTTCAAAAGGAAAGTATAAGAATGTTCAGAGCAGCACTATTCCCTAATATTCAATGCAAATGCCATCAACAATAAAACAGATAAACTAATCTGCTTATAAAGTGGAATAACTATACAGCAACTGGAATGAAAGAACTACTACTACATGCAGAGGTTGAATCTCACAAACAGAATGTTTCGTGAAAGCAGTCAGACAAAAAATTAAGAATAAAAACTAAAAAAAAAATTGTAAAAAGAAAGTAGTTAGACTCAAAAGGTACTCCTATGTGATTCCTTTTATATAAGGTTCAAAACAGGCAAAACTGTGACTGGTGATAAAGAAAATAGTGGTTACCTGTCAGAGGATAAAGACAGATGGGACAGGAAGCGGTTTTTGTGGTGCAGTAACACTCCCTACCTGATCTAGGTAATAACTACATGAATGCGGTCACTATAAAAATTCATTGACAGATACACTTATGAACTGTGCCCATTTCTGTAGTTGTTACGCTCCAACAAAAAGCATAATTATAAAAAAAAAAGAATTAAAAAGCATGTAAGGAGCGAGAGCAAAGAAAGCAAAGGATTAGAAAGAGAATAACAAATAAATGTACAAAATAAAGAGAAAATTCAACTTTCTGTTACCATAAACAAATTGAATGTTTTGTCAGGTCATCTAAATTCAGTTCGGTTAGCCCAAGCTCTTACCTGCTTTGGATAAAAATAAGCTCATTCCACCAGAGCCAGAGCCAGCTTCCAAAACAGTATCTCCTGGGTGGATATTCATCATCAACAGTAACATACTCATATCCTAAGATTAAAATACAGTATGGGTGACTCAGTGATCAATAAATAGATACTTAGTATCTAGTCTTATCTAACACCATCTTAGACATGGAGAAGAAAGGAGTACACTAAAAGGATGTCTCTGGCCCATCTACCAAAAGTTTGTATTTTACTTGATGGAATAAGAAAGAAATCATTTAGTTAAAAACAGCAACATTTAAGTATAATAATGGCATTATATACAATAAGTACAATAGGAGGTCAGAAAAAAGAGAAATCAGTGCACTGCCTGCCTTAAAAAAGAGAATTCTTGGGCCTCCCCGGTGGCGCAGCGGTTAAGCGCTGTGCTGTGGAGCTGTTGGCAGCGGCGACGCGAGTTCGATGCCCGGCCGGGGAGAGTCCCACATGGTGCGGCAGACCTCTCCTGCCTCGCCCGCTGCTCCCCTCAGCAGTGTATTTCTGATCTGCCTGTTCTGCTCCCCACTCTGTCTCTGGTGAACCCTCTCGCCACCCCATGCCTCTGGCCGGTACCCCAGCTTGTATGTATAAATAAAAAATAAATCTTTAAAAAAAAAAGAGAATTCTTTAAAGTGCAGAATTCAAGAAAACAATCACCAGCTAGAAACAATACAGAGGTAGAGCAAAAGGTTTCTCCATCTCAGGAGGAGAGATAAAGAGAAACTGAAAGCCAGGCTGAAACATTTGAATTTGACCTGGTAACTGGGGCATGTGATCCAGGTAATATAAATGTCATTTTTAAAACTATACAGCATTTTGTAAAGATTAATCTTTATACAAGGGAATACAGGAATACTAAAGCAGAAAGAAATCAGAGGCAGGAAAACCAGTTAGGAAGTTATTACATAATCTCGACATGAAATGATGAACTTCTCCTTTAGAATTAAGAGGAATAGACTGGAAGATTCATTTGTCAAAGACTATAATGGAAAAATTGTTTTGTTAATTCAACAAGAATATCATGAATGATAGTAGTAAGAACTATTTATTGAAACTTTATCACAAGCTAGGCTTCTGTAACTGTGTTAACTTCTTTTACACATTATCTTCTTTATCAGTATAATATGAAAAAGGTATCCCCTTTCAATTAAAAAAATTTAATTGAAAATTTAATTTCCACCAAGAGCTTAAGGATATTTCCACCAAGAGCTTAACCCACTGACCTAAAACCTCATGGAAAGTTTTCTTAGTCCATATATAGACCTTTTAAAATAGATTGGATTCCAACTTAGAACCTTTCAATGATGGTTCAGTGCACATGGAGTAAGATACTCCTCTCTCTCACCATATTTCCTACCACTCTCTCCTTCACCCACCCAGGCCACAAGAGGAACTCTGCAACACTTTTCTTTTACAAGCACATGCTGCTCCTAGATATTTGCATAGTTGGCTCTTCCTAAATGAGGTTTCTTATCAAATGTAACTCCTTATCAAATTGTGCCTCCTCAGTGATCATCTCTAACCACATGACATAAACTATTCTCGCAGCTACCCAGTACAATGTCATTTTTATTACTTCTCTTCATGGCACTTAGCACTACTTGAAATGATCTTATTCTTTCATTTACTTGCTTTTTCTTCATCACCTCCTCTAGGATGTTGAGAACAAGTACTGGTTCACCACCACCCCCCACCTCTAAAATAGTCCCCTTAATATAGTAATCTATTATTATTTGCCAGACTGGCCCTAGTCTTCAAGCTAGTCCTCATGTTCTCAATTACAAAGAAACATTCTATTCAAGGACTATAACTGTGATTAAGGATTGAAATAAGCCACTAGCAATGGAAGATAAATAAGACTGAAACAAGGAACTAGGTAATTTACTTATAAAGACTATCGCTTTCCTGTTTAGTATTTAATACTAGCTATTTTAATAAAATACTATTTTAAAGAGTAAAACATAGTAATGTAAATAGTAATTTAAAGCATAGTAATATATTTATTGTTGATAAACTATACCTCCAGAAATATGCTTTATTAAATTAAATATGATTACATTTCAAACTGCTCCACATTCTCTAGTGGTGATTTTGCAAACTTAAAGAGTTAGGGGGAACAAATATAAGTACTTATTATATGCCTAGTGAGTCCACATAATTCTATACAGTAAGCTGATATTCTCTTCATTTTACAGACCACAGACTCCCAAACAAAAATTAAATCTGGCTGTTTCCTTTTAGAATTATCAATCACAAGATATGCAAAAGCCATACCCAGGCTTAGAACGGTAAAAAAAAAAAAAAAAAAGTTCTGAGATGTGTTTTAAGTACATTAATCAGGAGTATACTACTGCATCAGTTTTACCCGTTTTGGAACAATATGCACCTAATTCCCATCGCCTTACCTTTGGGTATGTTATGGTAGGTCCTCTTTTCATCAGTAACACATAGTCTTCTAACGTCGGCCTCTTCAGTACAAAGTGCTTACCCGAGGAACTCCTCAGTATCTGGCCGGGGAACTTTCCCACAATCTCGCTGAATGATACTTTACCCCAATTACCATTCAAGTGTCCGGTGTTGTTCAATTTAAATAATTTTTTATATTGTGTTTCTCGCTTCCCAATCTCAACTAAAATCAGCTCCCCAGCCCGAAAGGGTTCCTCTCTGGAAGTTGACCAGGCAGAAGAGATGTGAAGGTCTTCGACCTCGACGTCGGATTGGGCTCGGACGGGCACTAAGGGGCCCCCAGATCCCCGATGTGAGGGACCAGCCTGAGCCTGTTCTCCACTCGAGCCCTCGAGCTCTCGAGAGGGTGACTCCTTTCGAGGCGTAGGCAGTCTGAGGTTTTCCATTGAAGAAAGACATCTGGTCCCAAAGCTCCGGACCCGCGGAAGGAGGAAAGGGGGCAACGCTGAACCGGGGACTTCGCTCTGTGCCACCTGGCGCTGCTCTGCCTCTCCATCTCGAACGTCTGTAGAAGATTCGCAACACAGTGACCGCGCTCCCTCGCAGGGGTGCAGTCCAAGGCGACGCAAGAACGAGCAGTTGCCAAGTGTTGGACGCCTCCGAAGGCGCCGCAGCCGCAGCAAGAACTGACCACGGCGACCTGCTGACAGCATGGTGTTCCGCGCAGGCGCCGTCGCAGACGAGTGACGTAGCCCGGGACACGGCCTCTCCCTTCCCGGCGCACTGGCGCAGGAGCCCAGGCGGGTAGATTTCTGCGTCTGCGAACCGGCTCGAGACCGGGACGTGGGATCCGCTCGGCCCTAGATGAGTATCTATCACAGGACCGAGACCCACTCCTGCACAGGGAGGCTATTTTCCTCTTCGTAACCAGGGCAGAATACACTACTGACCCTTGACAAATAGCCCCCAGCTTCGCTGGAGAGATAAAACCTGTTAAAGTGCGGTATTAAATGTGAATTCCCAGAACAGGGTCCACTAGCTAGTAATCATCAACACAACGTCATGCGATCACCCCCAAGACGTCTAAAGTAAAACACCCGGAGATGCGTTTGACAGATGACGTTTGGACGGGTCACTGACCTTGGTTCCCAGCTGACAGCCACGTTTTTCCCCAAGCACGTCCCTTTTGATGACTCTGACACTTGATTGACCGCCCCAGGTCCAGACAGTCAAGGAAGACTGATGAAAATGCAGTATTCACTACATGCTTATTCAAATTGGATTTTTTTAAAGTAATTAAACTATAAGATCGTTAACTAAGAATTTTGACCTCCCCCAAACTAAATAGAGCATCTTAAAATGAGGAAAGGTTATCTTGAAGGGCAAAGTCTCATTTATCATTAAGTATCACTAACAATATTAATTTGTAGCAGGGTGGTCCCAAGAAAAGGGGAGGTCCCAGGATACCAGCCCCACCCAGGTGAGGGTGGAGCTGAGCAGGGAAGAGAAGAAGCTGGAGAGGAGACTGGCGAAGGAAGGAAACAGGATGGAAAGTAAGAAGGAGACCTGGAGGAGACATGGGAGCAGAAAGACATGTGAAGAAGCTGCACTTGCTTTTTGGTCGTGGACTTGTTGAAACAGATGTGGGTGAGAGACCTATGGGAAGGTTAACAATGGCAGTGTTCATCTTAATTTTGCTCTTTTCCTTCCAGACTTGCCTGGATGTTTCTGCCCCTTTTCCTATGGGTCCCCACCAGGAGGTGTTTTAGACTTGGGGCAAGCTTTTGGGCCTCAGAGGCCCTGCTTTGGGCCAACCGTATTTGGCTAGGCATTTACCCATGAGGGGATGGGTAACTTCAGGTGTTTGATTTGAAAACTATTCTTCCTCATTCTTCCCCTTTTCTGTATTACACACTAATTGTATTAAAATTCCTTTCCGTTAAAGGTCTTACGCACTAGAGTATGTTTTGTCCTGATGCAGCAGATGGCAGAACCTATTTAGAGTAGGCAGAACCTATTTAGTTTGGGGGTGCCCCTCTCCCTGTCCTGTAACAAATTCACTTAGCAAAAGCGTATTGAAGATTAGACAATATCAGGCACATTAGCCATTTATTTTAAGTTTATAACTTAATCCCATGTTAGTTTCCCATATTTGTGCATAAAACACTGATCCAGGGAGATTAAACGATTTGGGCAACATCCCATAGCTGACCAGAGGCATGGAAGCATTTCCCATGTAGGTCAGCATGGTTGAGCAGTACATGCTCTTTATCCTGTAATGGCCTTCTCAAAGACTGCTTTGAGATACTATTACATTCAGACTTAAAGTAAAAGTATGTTCAATGAGCATAAGTTTGATAAAATTTGACCCAAAAATCATTACTTTTGGAGATATAAATTAATAGTCTCTAATCTGTGCTTTCTAAAACTGCAACCACCATAAACACCATCATCTGGATTTTTCCCTTTTCACCCTAAAAAATGAAGAAACTGTTCTCCCTCCACCCCAATTGTTCCTCTCCCTTTTGATTTTGATTTATTTTTTAAGAAAAGTTCTTAGACCAATCTTTTTATTATCATTGCCAAGTTTGGGTCTGTGTTGGAACATCTGAATCCTAAGCCCTACAATAGTCTAAAATTTATCATTCCTACTTTTCTATCTCTTAAATATGATTGCTATTTGGCTATTATTTCAGAAGGAGAGGAATTGGAAAAAAGAAGATTGAAAAAATATGGGATCTAAAAATACCTGTCTTTGATTTCCAAGATAAACTAAACAGTAAATGGCAACCCTTTGTTAGAAAAGTGTCTGAATAACAGATACATTGTTCCATCTTGTCCCTAGACATGTAAAAATACATTAACACATTTTGAAAACTGTATTTATTCATGCACTCTCAGAGCTTAAGCATTTAAGGTGTCCAAAAAAAAAAGTAACTAGGTATGCTTTTTCTATTTCTGGCTCTTCTTTCCTTCTCTCTTCCCAACGAAACTGTCAACCTGCAATCTGAAAACATGAGACATCATCAACTCATCAGTTAACCATATGATATAAGACCAGAAAGCCGGTCACTGGTGGCATTTAATCAAACAAGTACCTTAACTGCCTGGAAATGCTATGAACTGATGAGTGACATTTTAAAATCTCCATTCAAACTAGGCTGGTAGTTCTAGTTCCATACTGTTCTCCCCTAGCTCTTTGCAGGTGCTTCTTCCCTCTGTTTTGTATGACTTTCCCTGGTCCTTCAGGTATCAACATTGCCTCCAGATCAATCAAAATTATTACCAGAATGGTGGCTTATAATGACTCAAAAAATTGGAGAAGTACCTCTCTGTTTTTGGTAAATCCTGTCTTTAAACCTGCCATGGTATTTCATACTGTGTGGAAGTTGCTATTTATTTACCATTTCCCAAATTAGAAAGTAAGATTGTTGGGAAGGCTATGTCTAGTTGATCATTACAATTCCAGAGCCCTCAGTAAACATTTGTTGAGTAAATGAATGAAGAAAATAGGAAATGAAAAAAATAGCAGCCCTGATAGCTAGGTTCCTTTATTAGATAATTCACTATGTAAATGTAGTCCAATTGTGTTTCATAGTTGTAGTTTGTTGTGTATTTTGTTCTGTGTCTGTACATGTATTTAGCTTTTATTAGAATTGTTGAAGTTCACAGATTTTTTTCTTTTAGTGAAATATAAAGTATCGCAAAGAATAAGCTGCTTTTCTCTTGCTTTTTCACTTTTTTCCCCAGTTACTTGAATGTGGTCCCTGTAGAACTCCTTCAGGATTTACTGGTTTATTATTGGAAACTATAAATCTAACTCCAGAGAAATTTAAAATTTTCTCAAATTTTAATGTTTTAAAGAGAAATTGCATGTATATTTAGAATTGGAAGATCTTCCTACTTACCACCCACCAGCACTGACTAAACTCTTTCATTGTTTTTCCTAAATTAGAGGATACCAAGCAAAATAATCCAGAGTTGATTTGTTAGCACACTGTGAAACGTAATTCTAGACTGTAAAGAACTGAGCAGGCCTCCTTGGGTTCTTCTCCTAAATAAGATCCCTTTTCTACCTCCTCAGGGCCCTTGTCTCTGAAGAATTCAAAAACAATACCAGAACCAACTAAAATCTCTCTACTTCTTCTTATTACCAAGTGACACCCATTCTTTATGTCAGTGGTGAAATGCTCTTCTCCTCAAAATCTTTTATTGGTTCAAGTTCTAAACAAGTGCTGTGTTTACAACTGAGTCTTAAATACATATGATGTATGTAATGTGTATGCTCCAAATTAGCTCATTTTAATTACTTATTCTTTAATTGGCATTAGAGTACATAAAAATTATTTGCAAGAACTTCTAATTATATACATGTGGACTCAGTTACAAGGGTTCTTTTAAAGTTTTTAATGTTTCAGAATCTTTCAATATTGCTATGAGGACAGTTCATGCCTTCAGCCTTTGTGGTATTATGTATTCCTCTGTTAAGACATGAAATTTAAAATAAACTATGATAGTACAAGTATAAACATGAGGAAACAGAATTTGAGTTATTTCAATCCTGTCATTTTTATGACTATTTGGAATTGTTTGTGCTTAAAGTGTTTTAACTAGAGAGACATCAGAGAGTTATTTAGCTACTCAAGGAGACAAAGGTATTGTGCAGCATTATAATTTCTGAAATTTATTATGAAATTTTGACAAATCTCTGTCAAATATCCTTAATTTTAAGACTTTACTATAGTAGGGCCTCCCTGGTGGCTCATGGGGTTAAGTCTTGGCGCTATGACGCTATCTAGGGCCACTGCTGCAAGAGTTCGATCCCTGGCCAGGGAGCTTCCCACATGGCACAGCAGACCTCTCCTATCTCACCTGTTGCTCCCCTCAGCAGTGTATTTCAGTAGATCTGCCTGTTTTGCTCCTCACTCTGTCCCTGGTGAATCCTCTCACACACACACCCCCACTTCTGGTGTACACCCCAGCTCTTGTATGCATAAATAAATAAAATAAATCTTAAAAAAAGAAAAGAATACCTAACGTGAGATCTGGTCTCAGTAGAGTTTTAAGTGTACAATACAATATTTTCATCTATAAGCATAGTGGTGTACATCAGATATCTAGAATTTCATTGTCTTGCATAAGAGAAATTTTACATATATGTTGATTGGATTAGTGACTCCTAATTTTCCCCTCCCCCCAGCTCCTGGTAACTACTAGTCTGTCCTTTGCTTCTGTGGTTTGACTATTTTAGATAGCTCATATAAGTGGAGTTATTCGGTATTTGTCCTTCTGTGACTGACTTATTTGACTTGGTAGAATGTCTTCGAGGCTCATACACATCGTCACAGATTGTAGGATTTCCTCGTTTTCTAAAAATGAATATCTAATTGTATTAACACCACATTTTCTTTTTTCATCTGTTGATGAATTTTTTAGTTTCTTCCACATATTGACTATTTTGAATAGCATTCCAAAGAAAATGGGAGAATTCTAATATCTCTTCAAGATCTGGTTTCAACTCTTTTTGGATAAATACCAGAAGTGGGATTGTTGGATCATATGGTAGTTATATTTTTGGTTTTTTTTTAGGAAATTCCATACTATTTTGTATATGGGCAGAATCATCTTTCATTTCCACCAATAACATACAAGAGTTCTGTTTTTGTTCAAGCTGCTGATCACCCATAGACTGGGTGGCTTATAAACAACAGAAGTTTATTTCTTATCATTTTGAAGGCTGACAAGTCCAAGATCAAGGAATTGGCACACTCGATGTCTATTGAGGCGTACTTCTTGCTTCATAGAGAGCTGTCTCTTTGCTGTGTTGTACGTGGCAGAAGGGGTGCTTCTTTTCTGCTCTCTGGGGTTTCTTTTATAAGGGTACTACTCTCATTTGTGAGGGTTTTACTCTCATGATGGAAGCACCTCCCAAAGGTTCACCTCCTAATGCAGATTAGGCATCAGATTTCTACATATAAATGGGGGACAGGGCACAAACATTCATTGCAGGTTCCAGTTTCTCCGTATCCTTGCCAACACTTGTCTTTTATTTTATGGACAATGTCTATCCTAGAGGTGATATCTCTTGTGATTTTGATTTGTATCTCCCTGATGATTATTGACTTGTTGATTCAATTCACTATAAATCTTCATTTAATACCTTCAAACACAGATATTCTGTCAGTTTCATCCACTAAAAGAAATATCTCATAGAGAAATCTGAGCTGGCCCTCTGGACCGGCTATACAATTGTCATCTAAGGTCTCATTTCACCTGGAGATGCCCTTGACCGCTCTGCTCTGTAGCTTCTGGTGTGTTTCTGTATCTTTGCCTTCCTTTTCTCTGTTTACTCACATGATTTGGATTTGGTGGAGAACATCCTTCTAGAGTTTCCTGAGAGTTTTAGGAAGTATGTTTTCTTGAGACCTATACACATGAAAATGTCTTTATTCTATTCTCACCCTTAATATCTATTTTTTCTTGGTTAGAATTCTATTTTTTCTCAGAATTTTGAAGTATCGACTTCATTTTCTTCTAGCTGCCAGTGTTGTTGATGAAATAGGTCTCTCTGATTCCTGATCACTTGTATGTAACCTGCTCTTTTCCTGTCTGGAAGTTTGTAGGAAATTCTGCTAATGTTAAATGTTTACAGTGATGGTCCTAAGCATTCCTAGGCCTGTGGCAGCATAATTTCAATCTCTGCCTCTCTGGTTACATCCCTGTGTGTCTCCTCTGCGTCTGTCTCAGTGTCCTTTCTTTTTTATTTATTTATTTATTTATTTATTTATTTTTAAAGATTTATTTTATTTGTACATACAAGCTGGGGTACAGGCCACAGGTGTGGGGCGGTGAGAGGGTTCACCAGAGACAGAGGGGGGAGCAGAACAGGCAGATCAGAAGTACACTGCTGAGGGGAGCAGCGGGTGAGGCAGGAGAGGTCTGCTGCACCATGTGGGAATCTCCCTGGCCAGGCGTCGAACTCGTGCCACTGCTGCCAACAGCTCCACAGCACAGCGCTTAACCGCTGCGCCACCGGGGAGGCCCATCTTTTTTTTTTTTTTAAGATATATTTATTTATGCATACAAGCTGGGGTACAGGCCAGAGGTGTGGGGCAGCGAGAGGGCTTACCAGAGACAGAGTGGGAAGCAGAACAAGCAGATCGATGGAAATACACTGCTGAGGGGAGCAGCGAGGCAGGAGAGATCTGCCGAGCCATGTGGGAATCTCCCTGGCTGGGTGTCGAACTTGTGTCGCTGCTGCCGACAGCTCCACAGCGCAGCGCTTAACCGCTGCGCCACCAGGGAGGCCCTGTCCTTTCTTTTATAAGGACACCAGTTATTAGATTTAAGGCTCATCCTAAATCTAGGAGGATATCATCTTGAGATCCTGAACTAAATTACATCTGCATACACCCTATTTCCAAATTAAGTTATATATATAAGTGCCAGGGATTAAGACTTGGGTAAATGGCGGGGTGGAGGGGGGGTGAGGAGTGCAATTCAATTTGCTACAGGATATACGCAGAGAGATTGCACAAGAAACTGAATAAGCAAGTCTTGCTGGAGTTCAAGGGAAAGGTTCAAGCTAGGGGTGCACATTTGGGGTCATCAGCATAATGATGGTATTTAAAGTCAGGTGTCTAAGTTTTACCATGGCAGAAAGAAGTGCCCAAGTCACCCTGATTTTAGAGAGTAGGAGATGAGGAAGATTCCAGAGAGAAGAGTACCAGAGAAGTATGTGGAAGCCAGGAGGGTGTGATGTCCTGGAAGGCAAGCATGCCGAGGAGAAGACAAGTAAGCTATGAACTTAGAATAGCCAGTAGGGTAGCAGGGGGGAGGTTCCTGGTGGCCTTGAAAGGAATTTTGATGTAGTGGTGCATGGGGATGAAAGTCCTCCTGGAGGAGAGAAATTGAGAAAATTAGACTAATTTTTTGTTTGATTTTAAACACAAGAAAAGATTGGGGCAGTAACTGAATGGGGAAGTAGGACCCAGGAAATTTTATTTTGTTAAGAAGGGAAAAATAGAGAGTGCGGGTCTCTTCCCTTTTGCGGCCATCACTGAAGCAGCAGCGGTCAAAATGAAGTTCAATCCCTTTGTGACTTCTGACCTGAGCAAGAATCGTAAAAGGCATTTCAATGCACCTTCCCACATTCGTAGGAAGATCATGTCTTCCCCTCTTTCCAAAGAGTTGAGGCAGAAGTACAATGTCCGTTCCATGCCCATCCGGAAGGATGATGTTCAGGTTGTTCGGGGACACTATAAAGGACAGCAAATTGGCAAAGTAGTCCAGGTTTACAGGAAGAAATACGTCATCTACATTGAACAAGTGCAGCGGGAGAAGGCCAATGGCACAACCGTTCATGTGGGCATTCACCCCAGCAAGGTGGTTATCACTAGACTAAAGCTGGACAAAGACCGCAAAAAGATTCTAGAACGCAAAGCCAAATCTCGCCAAGTAGGAAAGGAAAAGGGCAAATATAAGGAAGAAACAATTGAGAAGATGCAGGAATAAAGTAGTCTTATATACAACTTTCATTAAAAACTGCTAAAATGAAGAAAAAAAAAGAAGGGAAAAATAACAGTATGTTTGTACATTGATGAGAAGACTTAAGCCAAGAAGTAAAAATTGATATGGTAGAGAGAAGAAAGACTTTTTGGAATAATATCCTGTAATGGGCAAGAAAAGATAGGAGTGAAAACTTATATGGAGGGGTGGCTTTGCCAGGAGCATGGATGATTCATCCACAGTTCTGGGAGAGATGGGGCACAGGTGGGTAGACTCTGTGACACTAGCAGCCTGCAGAAGGTCTCTTGTGATTGCCTCTATTTTCTCAGGAAACTGGAACCAAAGGCATTCATTTAGAGGGAGGTTGGAAGAGGAGCTTTGAGGTAATAGAAGATGTGAATTAAGAGTATAAGAGTGAATGGATTAGGGGACAATTGTTTGATAACCTGCCAGCGTCAATTTCCCATATGAAGTTTGTGATCACAAATTTCAAGACTCATAATAGAGTGGCCGTGGCTTTTGTGTACTTTCTACTGCCTGTGGGAAGAGAGTTAGATTTTGCTAGGGTTATGGTTTTACCCAGGAAGGACTATGATGTGGGAAAGTGGCAAGGGAGTTGAGGCTTGTAATGATAGAGTTGGACATAATTTAGAGACAAGTATGCTCATTGGGGAACAGGGGTGCGGGCTAGCTGAAAAGATTGTAGGATTGATGATTTTGTGGGGGAGAGGGGTTGGTAAGAATTTGGGAGTTCATTGGAGGGAGCTGGAAAGATAAGAATTGGTGGTTACAGAGTGGTGTGTGGAAATGGAGATTATAGAAGGGGTGCAGATATTGTAATGACAAGATTTGGATCATGCTTCTGGGAATGAGTGGATGGTAGAAGGTAGAACCAAAATAGATGAAAGGGAGGCCAAGGAACTGATATGTTGGGGTATGGGAGGTTCATCTATGTGAACCCAAATCTGTGCTCAAAGCTGACTTGACTTATTCCAAAATCCAGTGCTTCCTCCATTGTCCAGCTCTGTTTTTTTCTTTTCCAGTAAGAAACTTGTTACATACTAATCCAAATACTGCTAGTGTCCAGAAAAATTTAACAGGTTTATCCATAATTCCTGTACAGTTGAACTGGTGAAGTTTGGTCACTGAAACATTTTGACTCGCATTAATGCTTTATGTTCCTGCATTTATATTAAAGATTCATACACAAATGAAAATAGAAAAACTGCCAATACCTGATTTCTATTCCTTATTTTTCCATTTTATGCCTCAGTTTTATCTGAAAAATGGAGATAGGGCTGTTGTAAGGACTAAATAAACTAACACATATGATACATAGAGTAAGTGAATAAAAAGCTTTTATTTGTATATTTACAATTAGCAGGTGTGTAACTGTAGCTTAGATCTTACTTCACATAGATTTATAAATGCTGGAAAATCCTTAAAATAGTTGTCTATACTTTTCTGCAGTTTCTCATCTCCCTTTTTCTAATTTCCTCCCTAATCTCTATGCTAAAAATGCTTTTGAAAAGTCACCAATAACTTTGATCTTGCTAAATTGACTAATTTCTCAGTCTTCATCTTATAGCTTACAGAATTTGACATAGCCTTTTAAAAAATATTTCTATATATTACATCATTGTTCATTTTTGTCACATGGTCTTCTTGATCAAATCTTGTTTCTGAAATCTTTATAAAATTTTGGTTTTCAGAACAAGTCACTCTCTTGGGCTTTTCTACTGACTATTACTCCTTTTTAATCTTTGCTATATTCTGTTCTTCCTGACCTTTATAAATTGGTACAGTTCGGGGCTAAGTTTTCTTCCCTATTTCCCATTCATCATGGTCTGCTCAATCAGTTTCAACAGCACTTGTATGCTAATGCACTTGAAACTTCTTTTTCCCTCCCTCCCTCCATCCTTTCCTCCTTCCCTCCCTCCCTCTCTTCCTCCCTCTCTCCCTTCCTCCCTCCCTTCCTTCCTTCCTTCGGTTTATTGCTTTATGCATACAAGAACTGGCGTGTAGGCCAGAGGTGTGGGGATGGTGAGAGGATTCACCAGAGACAGAGTGGGGAGCAGAATAGGCAGGTCAACTAAAGCACACTGCTGAGGGGCGCAGCAGGAGAGGTCTGCTGTGCCATGTGGGAAGCTCCCTGGCTGGGGATCCAACTCGTGCTGCAGTGGCTGCGGACAGCTTCTTAGTGCTGAGACTTAACCCGTTGTGCCACCAGGGAGGCCCTGCACCTGAAATTTCTATCTCTGTGATCTTCTCATATGTATAACTTCCTACTGAAAAAACGATTTGGATGTATAATGGGCATCTCAAACTTAATAGTACAAAACAGAACTAAAACAGAACTCTTGATTTTGATTCCACTCAAAACTGCTTCCTCAATTCAGCTAATGGATCACTCTTCACTTACTCAGGTTTTAGGCATCCTTCAATCAAGTCTTTTCTTCACCCATGACTATTAATCGATAAGTACTGTTAGCTTTAACTCCAGATATATCTGGAATCTGACCACTTTCACTACCTTTACTGCTTTCAGGAGTCCGACCCACCACTGCCCTTCTATCTTGTTTCTGCATTCATTCTTGCCCTTCTAGTCTCCACCAGCATCCAGGGGACCTTTTAAAAATGTAGATTTGTTTCTGTCATTCTAAATAAACTAAAGTGCAAATGCATGGTAGGTAGTGCACTCCATACTCCCTATCTGTAAAAGCTTCAGTCTCCCCATAGCCCTGAGTATAATTTACTTTTTTTTTTTTTTAATATTCCAGTGGTCTATCATGCCACAAAACCATACGGAGTGGGTCCCAGCAGCTCAGCCTCCTTTCCTTCTGTTCTCACAAAGTTTGCTTCTCTGAGTGGGGCAGGCTGCGCTTCAGTGGAACCCAAGTAACTTTCTCTTTGGCTTCCATTTTATTCCTGATCATCTTCTTTCACAGATTTCAGAAAGCTCTTAAATGCTTAATATACTCAATAGGAACATTAGTTCTCTTGGCAGAATCTTGCCCTTGTTTGTTTACAATAATGCCAGCTGCATGCTGAGTAACTTCATGGATTCTTTCAGATTTGCCATGGTAACGTGTGGGGCGTTCTTTCTTGAACAGGTGTCCATCCCTTTGATGTCTGCACTATATACATTGGCATTTATGTGGTCAAAGGGACAACTACACATTTTCTAAAAGGCCTAAAGAACATAGAGGGGTTGCCTCTTCTCTCTCCCTTCCCGTTGCTCACTTTGGTGACTTACTGGAAGTTGGTCTCAGCGAAAAGGTGAGGGTGATGTTTTTGTTTTTACAGCCAGGCAATCAGCTTTGTGTGGTCTCAACAATATCTGGCATTTGTTGAATCAGAATGCATACATTCGGTGAATTATGGCGGCATTAAATATAGGTGCAGTGACATGGGATGAATCGGGGAAATAAAAGGGAATAAATGGAAAGAGATGTTTCAATGGTGGAGTTATAAGTGAATATTTCTTTTAAACCTTTACTTCAATCATATTATTGAAAAAAAAAACCCCGAAAACCTTTTTCTTTCCTCCTTTTTTTAAGGAACTGGCCTGCTCTGAAGGATACATTCACTTTCCGCCACACGTCACTTACCGCCTCCGCACAAGTTAGTGTTGGGCCCACCGAGCCACCGTCCACAGTGGGGGCCAGCCCAACGCTCGCTGGCGTCACGAGGAGCCACGCCCTCGGCTCCCAGAGCTCCGTCCATTCCACTTCCTCCCTCCAAGCCCCGCCCCGCGGCCCTGCGCCTGCGCATGGACGAACACGTGGCTACCGCGAAGCCAGGGCAGCAATGGCGGCCGGTGGCGGCGGTGTTGCGGACCCCCTGTCCCCGGCGGGGGTCCCCTGCGCCTTCTCCCCGCAGAGCCAGGCCTACTTCGCTTTGGCGTCCACCGACGGTCACCTGCGGGTGTGGGAGACAGCTAACAACCGGCTGCACCAGGAGTATGTGCCTTCCGCGCACCTCAGCGGTACCTGCACCTGCCTGGCCTGGGCGCCAGCGCGGCTGCAGGCCAAGGTAAAGCGAGCGGGGCGGTGGGGCGCGGGCGCCCACTTGGTCTCAAGTCTTGGCTCCCCTGACACGGCGGCGCGTGATCCCGCGCTGCGCGTGGCGGTCGGCAGCCCGGGGCGAGGAAGCCTCGGAGCGTGGCGGCAGCATGGACTGGGCCCACGCCGTCAGTCCCGTGTGCGGCCTGTCCCCAGGGCATTGAGAGAGGGCGCGGTTGGGCTTCCTGAGCCTTGGACCTGAGCCCTAACGGCGGGCTCCATGCGGTCAGCGCCCCGCGCCCGGCTGTCGCCATGTTCGCTAAGGCCCCCGGCCCTCCAGGGGCGACTTCCTTTGGCCAGGCCTCGCTCTTCAGCGTGCGTTCTTCAGAGCCCGGGCTTTTGGCAGAGCCCCATTTTGAGGGTATATTACTTTTTTCTGACCCCAACTCAGTTCATCGACTTTGCCCTGAGTGGTTGGTATGAACTAGTCTGTTTCCTTGCTTCCGGACTGCCACCCCCCCCCCCCCCGCCACCCTCCACCCTCCGCCACCCCCCTTGGGTGCTGGCCCACCACGTGTTCTTTTCCACGTTCTGGACGTGGACTCACT